>CM073779.1:12131566-12243014 GCA_037158775.1 Hetaerina titia
GGCCACTCAGTGTACAGAAAACCTACGCACACTGATCGTTACCTCAACGCCACTTCACATCACCACCCACAGCAAAAGGCAGGTGTCATCAAGACCCTGTTCTCCAGAGCAGAAAGAGTGTCAGATGCAGAATCGCTCCCGGCAGAGAAAAAACACCTGAACAGAGCCATGAGGAACAACGCCTACGATAATGCCTTCATCAGAAGAGCCGTGAGGAAGAGAGAATCAGACAACGTGGTGAAGGAGAAACCAGCTGCTTTCGCCCTTCTTCCCTATGTAAAAGGCACAACCGATCGCATAGTGCGCATCCTCAGAAAGAAAAATGTCATCACCCATTTCGGCACATTGAAGAAGCTAAAGGACATATTCCCCTCGGCCAAAGACAAACTCCCCCCTCTACTGACCGAAGGGGTGCATGAAGTGCCATGCAGCTACGGCGGAAGCCACGTTGGCCAGACTGGACATGCAATAGAAACACGCATAAAAGAACACAAAGCATCAGTAAAAAACAAACAATGGACAACATCAGCCATTGCGGAGCACATCATGTCGGAGCCAGGACATAAAATAGACTTCGACAACACCAAAGTCCTAGTGAAGAAACAATATTACTTCCCTAGGCTAATTCGTGAGTCGATTGAAATAGCGAAACAGCCACAGAATTTCAACAGAGACGATGGCTTCCACCTACCAAACCCCTGGAAACACCTTTTGCGTAGGGGGAAACACACACCAACGGTCATAAAGAGAAAGGCAACACACAACCTTCCAAACCCCACCCCCCTCTACTCCCACCCCCCTCCCAAACATAAACTATCAACGGCCGTAACGGTCAAAAAGTGAAAGGACCGAACTGGGGTATATATACGGAGGATCAGCTAGCCAAAAATTACTTCGGTCCTGAAGACGCTCCCTGCAACGGGAGAGAAACGTTGAGCCAAAAATGTCTCTCACGCAGTCCAGCCCGAGAACTACTTCTGCATCGATTTACTAGATCAATTAAAAAAAAGCCCCCCTCTTCCGAGCTCAACCAATCCTTTCTTTCCTACCTCCTCTTCCCCTCTGCCCAGAGAAATGTATATATATATACTGTGCTTGACTTGTATTTTTACATGATGATGTTATGCTATAACGAAACCTGAGTCGTGAAAATTAAAAAGTTTATGTGGAAAAGTAAAGTGGTTTGATTTATAAAAACGTCAGTTTACTAGATCATTTATTTCTAACAAAAGGAGGACCAGGTCCGCAAGAAAACAATTTCTTCAACATGTATTTATTTCCCTTAAGACTAAAGGTGTGTGCCATATGTCCCTTTATTAATTAAAGATAATGTAGTGGAGTGGTTCGTGGTGGTCCATTGGGTAGAGCGTTGGACTACTGACCGAAGGGTCCCGGGTTCGATTCCCGGGCAAGGCACTCTGGGCACCTGCAGCTCCACCCAAGCTAGTTGATTTTTCGGGTACCAGATCTTCCTGGGAAACCATAACCGGCACAGGGACAGGAACTGGCACCCCTACCCTGATGTGTGATTATTCACATGCCGTCGGGCTTGGTACACGGGTGAGCTCTACCATCACCTACTAAACCGACCTTCGGGTTGATTACTGTGTTTTCTTTTAATATAGAGGATGGATATCGAACAAAAATATTTAAATTTTCATCAACAAAAATATTGAAAAGTTTTTCATAAGGATGCAAGATCAAGAAAAGAACTGCAAGCCTTTTATATCTCATTTAATGGCTATTTACGAAAGAGTAAAATACAATAGGGAATTTTAGCACCCCAGTTGGCAAAGTGATTTTTTTTACTGATTCATGGCAACTAGTGAGGAAGGCAAGTGACTCCAGTGAAGGTTTTATTCCATCCCTGGAGGAACTGCGGGAGAGGGGGCAGTGTTCAAAGCTGCATCCCCAGGAGTTAGTTGGCGTGACAAGACATTCTCTAGCAAGGCTAATGCAAGCAGTACTCCATCATTTTGGTCTTTTTGCCCCTGGATGGTCAGTGACTTAATGGAATTGTGTTATCAGCCTGGCATAGACTCTATGGATTTATATATCTGTGGGTCACAGTAGTCCAGGGGTTGGACTACTTGACCGGAGAGCCCGGTTTCGATTCCAGGGCAAGCCTTTCTGGGCACCTGCAGCTCTACCCATGCTACATGTTTGTGATTTTTCTGGTACCACATCTTCCTCGGAAACCATTACCAGCACAGGGAAAGGAACTGGTCCCCCAACCCGGATGCATTAATTTCATATGCCGTTGGGCTTAGTACTAGGTGAACTCTACCATCACCAACCAAACCAACCTTCGGGTTGATTACTGTGGTTTTTTATATATATAAAATATATATATATAAACCATAAACACAGTATTCAGTCATATTCAGTATTCATACAGTCATTTGCCCTACTAATCCTTTTGTTGATGATCCTGAGAATAACTTTAGCTGCATGGGATATCAAATTTATGGTTCTGTAGTCCTCACATGATGTAGCCTTTACTTTTTTTGGAATAGGAACTAACACTGATGTCACAAAATCTTCTGCCCAAATTCCTTCCTTATAGATACTACGAATCAGACCATATAGAGTCTTCTTCCCACATTTTCCTAAACATTTCATGGTTCCACAGGACTTACTACTACACGGACTACCATACAGTGTTTCTATATATTCCTTCCATCAGTCTTGGAGTTTTCCTGGTTCAACTATTATCTTACCCCACTTACCTTTAAATGTTAGCA
This sequence comes from Hetaerina titia, assembly GCA_037158775.1. Classification (NCBI taxonomy): domain Eukaryota; kingdom Metazoa; phylum Arthropoda; class Insecta; order Odonata; family Calopterygidae; genus Hetaerina; species Hetaerina titia. Next base: position 12,134,311 of record CM073779.1, read on the forward strand.
CAGATCTTCCCTTCTTACTTTCCGATAATAATTTAATCTTGCTGTATAGAGCACCAATTTCACCCTTCCTCTGAAAACTTTCCATATCCTCGCATTGCGTTTTCCACCATGCTTCTTTTGCTTTATTTGTGGCCCATCTCAATTGATTGTTCAACTCTTTGTACTTAATTTTGCCTAACTCTGTGTTTACATTCTTCCAATTTCTTATCTCATCCATCTTTACAATCAACTCATCCGTGGCCCATGGTTTCCTTATCCTTTTCCCATGAACGGTTCCTATAGTGTCTTTTGCAGCTTTCGACATCACTTTCTTGTTACATTCCCATTTTTCTTCAATAGTACTCAGCTCTTTACCATCCTCCATGATTTTCTCTACAGCCTGCTGATACTCCTTTCTTGTTAATCCATTTAATGCTTCTACATTCCATTTCCTAACCCACCACCCCTGCCTTATCTTTTTAAAACGGACGCTACATTTCATGACAACTAAATTGTGGTCAGAGTCCACATCTGCTCCTTGGAAGCTGTGCGACTTTATCACACTGTTCCTAAACCTGTGCCTGACCAGACTATAATCTAACTGATACCTGGCATTTTCCATGGAAACCTACGCCTTTTTTGGTTTCTAAACAATGTGCTGGTGATGACCAGCTCCTTTCTTCTGCAAAACTCAATTGCTTTCTCCCTGCATTCATTCCTCGTGCCTAACCCAGAGTCCCCCACCTCATCACAATCTCTTCCTTTGCCTACCGTCGCATTCCAATCCCCCATCACTATCAAATATTTTCCTGCAGGAACACACGTGATTATATCCTCTAACTCATCGTACATCCTATTGACTTCTTCCTCCTTGTGGTTGCTTGGTGGCATGTATGCCTGAATAATGACCAAGTTCATTGGTTCTGCTTAAATCTCTACGAATAATATTCTATCAGTTGCTTGCTCTATGTTGGCTACGCTTCTTCCTACCTCTTTTTTAATATTACGGCAACCCCTCTTGGCTCTCGTCCCCACCGCTTTATATTATTCTATAATTATCACTCCAGTATTCCCCGCTATCCTTCCATCTCACCTCGCATAGACCTAAAACATCTATATTACCTCTTTCCCTCTCTCGCTTAATATTCTCTAATTTGCCTGCCCTCAACATCATGCAGAAGTTCCATGTTCCTATTCTAACTAATTTGGTCTTAAAAATAAAAAGAGACGTTTCAGACGTGATTTTATTTAATTTGGTCTTCTTCTGCATCTTCTGTCCTTCTGCTGTTATTTTTATCCTGCAAGGGTTTCGTGGGATGACGACCATGGAAGCCTTCCCTCCCCCACTGGAGGGCATGACACATGGCCTCTTGGGCCGAGTCCAACAGTTGCCAGGACTCAATTTCTCTCTTTTATCCATCATTTGGTCTTGGGACTGATAATTGATGAGGTTTCCCGTTGCCTTCCTTAATAGTGTTTTTAACGTGGCACCATCACTTAATGGCCACCCCACTGTGGTCAGACGTCTTTGCTGCCGCCTCACTGAGGAACTGATGCTGCATGGACTACCTTTCATCTGGCTCCTAACCTTCGACTTATCTGGCATGGGTGACCCTACCAGGAGTAATTATTATTACTCCCGCCAGCACAGCTCTAGGGGTCATGGGAATGCACAAGCCCTTCCACCACGTCAAAGTTGTAGTCCATGGGAGGGTCATGTGTTCTATGCCAAAAACATAAATGTTGTGCAAGGTTAATTCGAACAATATTATATAGGCATTATATAGGATTGTGGTTCATGCTCACCTTTTCTTCTATTTCAGAATGAAACTACCATTCAATTTGTAGAAAACGTAAAAGAATCTAAATAATTAGTTTGTTATTTATGAGACATTCATAATTCAGTTTTACAATAAACCAAAGGAAGTTTGTTTTGGATGGTTGCTCTTCCGTCTAATAGAATAAGTCCTCCACTTTGCTGTGACAGCATTATCTATGGTTGATAGTCTTCCACTTCTAGGATTGTGTTTGAGGGATATGTAGCCAGTTTGTGAATTCCTTTTCCACCTCCCAGTTGTGTCATATGATGGGCTATCATTTCCATAAATAACCATGATTTCACTGTGGATATGCTGGGCACTGTGACCTTTCAAATTAAGGAACTAAATCACACTGTGAGCCTCTTCCTTCTATCTATAGCAGCTTACTTCATTCTATGGCTTCTTGAAACAAAAAAATTAATTGCTGTAATTTACAATACTATGTACATAAGGATCACTTAATATGCAGAATAAATTTTATCATTTTTCAGTGATGTCTTGGTAAATCTCATATTACTTTAAAAATATATCCTTTTGTATAAATCCCATTACACATGTACTCTACATCTCTGTTGTATGCTTACCTCATTCCTACTTTAGGTCTATCTCCATTAAACATTCAAGATTCTGCTTTGCCCTCCCCTAATCCTTTTAAATTTCATTTCATCACAATTGAATTATGTTATAAATTTGCATGCCTACCCAGGAAGCTGTGTGGATATCTGACTCTTCCTAAATCTATGTTTTACATTGGCATAACTTAACTGGTACATACCCATATTACTTTTTAAATGGCAGGTGTTCAGTAATGTATGTTTTATTTCAGTGACTACTGCGCACCCGCCACAAAGGCCATGGATTCCACTAACCCGTCCAAGCAGAGCAAAGCCAGCATGTGAGTGTTTTACCTATTGAAGTAGGAATCAAAAAACATTAATTTAGCATGTACTTTTAAATAAGATCTAACAAAGGCTATCATAAACACTCCAATCTTAGGTAGAGGAAAGTCCGCCTCAGCAGGAATCATACACAATTTTTAACATTATTGTAACCTTCAATATGACAGGAAATTATTTTCTAGTCCTTAAGATAACTTTAACATCATTGAAACAAATGAAAATCTTATTTTCTTTACCTTTATTTGATAATTTCCATCTCCAATTTTCTAATCAGGTTTCTATGGTATTATGTCATATGGTGTTATTCAAGCCTCCAAATTTCCTTTTTTTTTGTTGCCTCATTAGTATAAATGTTTAAAGAAGGGATGGCATTCCTTTCCATTAGCTTGGGTTTTTATTACTGCAAACGTGTATCATTACAGATAAGTGTTCTTAATACTGTTATCAAAGAGTTGTTTTGCCATTCTTCATCTTGTTAATTTATTTCCATGGTATTCAAAAACATCCATTGCTGTTAATAGCATTTTTATTCTTGCATATATCTTCCTTTATTGACCAATTTGCCTTTCTTATTTTGAAACTTGCCTTTTTATTTCCTTTTCTAATTACTTGATGCAAGGATTCTAGTTAACATAAGACTGAAAAGTGTCCTTCAACATGTACTTAATGTATGATAAATCATTGGTTTTGTATTTTTGTGACTACACTAGACTTACTCAAAACCTCAATGTGAATTTGGACCATTTACTTTTCCTGACTCACAATCACTGGCAACACCATGAGTAAACATTTGAAAAAATTACCCTTCTGTAATTTCTTGACTGAATTACTTCAGGTATCTTCACTGTGATGTGCTACAACATTCTTTGTGACAAATTTGCAACTAGACAAATGTACGGCTACTGCCCAGGATGGGCACTACAGTGGGACTATCGCAAGAAAGGCATACTGAATGAAATTCGCCACTATGCAGCTGATATCATTAGCTTGCAGGTAACATCTAGAATTAAGTCTAGGAAATAAGTGAATTATAAACTTGTTTTTTGGGGGATTTATTGAGCAGTTGTAATCAATTTTTAGACAGTATAGTGAGCTACTACATAACTCATTATCTTGCCTCAAATGAATTTCTTTTATTCCTTTGTCTAATGTTGAATGGTGCTAATATAAGGAGAAATAATTGCAGAGCTATATTCTGATAACTGTCCATATTCCCTTCACATTGAACATGTCATGAAAAAAGTACACTTTCAACTGAAGAATGAATAATTGCTAGTAAGAACAGAATGTGTCTGCAAAATTACTGTTTAACTCCAAGGATGTTTAATTAAAGAAGTCTTCCTAGTAATAATTATTGAGCTGTAGAATAAATGAATGCCAGGCACCAAAAGCATTTCACAAAAGTTGGTATTTGGCACAAATCAGTTAGAATTGTGCCTGCTGGTCATTGTTGTTGTCATTGAACCTGAAACCAAATATTAATTCAATTCCAGGTCATATACATACATGACCAGGGCTGACAGTGATACTATATTGATTTTAGATAAACTAGATTCAGATTATTTAAACTTGGTGAATGGCAGGCTCAATATAAAAGATATTGTACCATCAGAATCCCAATGACTCATATATCTCCAGTTTAGCTCATCTTTTCATAACAATCATTCGAATGGTAAAAATTGTAACCCAGAGAAAAATACTCTCAATGTTAATATGCAGACATGCAAACATACATTCAAATTGTTCATGCGGATGGTGTATCAAGGAACAATGTATATGGCCCATGGCCTTGTCTGTGCCGGCTCCACTTACCCATGGCCTGATTGCAGGCCTGCATGGACTTTGAAAGAAGGGGTTTTTTTTCCGTTAGGTAGTATACCTCGGATTAAGCAATTTTCTCTAAGTCATTAGGTCACCAATTGTTGATCTTGTATTGCTTCAGCATGTGCTACTGCAGTATTCTGGTCGGGGTCAGCTTTTCTGATGCCTATACAACTGGTGGACTGCTTGGGCAGGTGAATCAAGGTGTTGCATTCATGGGCTTCTTCCCACGTGCCTATGAGATTATATGAAAAGAATATGGGTACTCATGAGGCCAATGTGTGGGAAAAGTGAATTAAAGGCATGTGAACCATGTCAAGACCCAATGTTGGCCCAACCTATGAAGCAGCTCAGGGTTGACTTGGAAAGGCAGTATTTGTCCGAGACGAGGCTTAAAAACTGAGCACCGAACATCAGCTGAAGGGGCATCAGTGAAGTGAATTGACCTGATGAGAAGTAATGCATTAATATTTGAAATTTAGAGGAAATTCATTTTTAAGTGGCATACACCTTGGAGGCACTGCACACTCATTTGTAGTGTTACTACAAATTGGCATCAGTTTTGAGTTTGCAGTACCCGAGTACTTAATTTTTGCTATTTCGGAAATGTGGTAATTGTGTGCTGGCATCTACCTTTTATTATAGGAAAATGTCAGATCAGTTTTCCAATTTGATGAAATCTTATTTCTGTAAGTATTCTATGAAAAAATCAAGCATTTTTCCAAGGGCTGCCACCACAGTTATGAATATCATCTTGCTACGATTAACTGTTAATCAATAGTAATAAGCTTGCTATGCACTAGCGCATTTGATACCTTTTGACAAGCTCTTGGTGAAAACAGTAATTGTAGTATTTGTCAGTGTAAGCAACCAACAGCTGAGGTTGCTTGCCCTATTAAAGATGGATGGGAAAGGAGGAAGGGTGGAAAGAAATACGGCATTGATATTAGCCTTATCTTAATGAAAGGCACCAAGGGGTCCTCAGCTTAGCACCCCTACAATGGATGATGAACTTACTTAAAGTGCTCTAAACAAAGCACCTCAATTGGGAATCGGGATATTACTGAGAAAGATCTGCCACCTACAGGATTCGAACCCAGGCCCTCTGGATGGGAGCCAGTATGTTAGCCGCCTCACCATCCTATTCTCCTTGGGGAGAGCACTAATACTTTCTCATAGTTGGTAGTTTTGTGAAGGTGTTTCTTCATAATCCAAAGAGGTGCACCAGAAAAAAATAAGAAACACCCCCCGTGGTGTTAACAGATGTTTAGTCAAGTTGAGGAATTAATTTTACTTTACTCTTAGTGACACTTGCATTGCTCAGTTGTTGGCTTATTCTTGTGTTAGCTGCTTGTCTGTAAACACCATGGTAGTGGATTTATGTTTGTTACCTGTTTAGTAAATCTCAGGATACCTCACATCTTAATGCCGATGAATAAGCTTGAAATTATTGAGTGTTTGAATTTAAAAAATTGTGTTCAAAGGAGATACAAGAGCTGTTTAGTTGTGTCAAGACTCAAGTTTAGAAGCAATTAAGAAGGATGATATGGTAAAAGAATTTAAAAAAGGGAACTTCTTAAAGATCTATGAGTGAATTTTAAATTATTTGTAAATATTACTGTTGGGGGCCAAAGGTAGACCAGAGGTAGCGTGTCTGCCTATGGAGTCGCTGGTTTGATTCCCAAAATTGGCAAATATTTTTCAGCTTAGAAATAGTTTTTCAATGGTTTTTCGGAATGAGGCAACCACACAATAGAAAAAAAGACAATAATGGTATTTTGGAATGAGGCAACGAGAAAAATAGACTCCTACTAAAAAGCTATCCTGAGCCCGCTGATGGCACAGACCGAGTGGATTGACACAGCATCAGCTACCACAGCTGTGGGCGAGAATGAAGTTCACAGTATAGGCTACAGTACTGCGATGTAGAAGGCAACGGGAAGCCACCACATTATTCCCCCTAGAATATGCAGCCATGCATTCAAATAGAGAAGAATGTAGTAGCTGCAGTAATCAATCCTGATGATGATTACTATGCAAAATTTCTGCAAAACGCAAGCTAACCATAAGTACAGTGGCATACCATCAATTTAATCTCAGCTATGTTCATATTTAAGGTCACTCTTATTTGATTCTTGAAGAGAATTACATTCCATAAAAAGTAAGGCATTCAGCAATTTAAATTGGTAGTTGTTTGTATGAACATGATCCAGGAATATTCATTTACCTGGTATTTAATGGTGCAACAAAAAGGCATGGAGGATGCAGTTTCTTTTGGAAATTCCAATTTTAAGGCCTCAGTTGAATGGCTGAATAGTTTGAAATCTAGTCCTATCATAGTCATAGTCATCATGCCGGCCCCGGTGGCGGCGGGGTAACGTCCTCGTCTACCAACTGAGAGGTCACGGGTTCGATTCCCGTCTGGGTGGATTTTTCTCCATCCAGGGCTTGGCTGTATGTAATTGTCTTCAATGTAATGTATGTAATGTAAGGGTTAGGTGGAAGAAGGGACTATTTAGTCTCAACCTCGCCCAATTAAGTCGATAATAAATAAATAAATCATAAAGTGGATCGACATGTGGAAATCAAATACACTGTAGTCATTGTGATAGAAAGGAAAGGCATTGTCCAAAGTAGAATAAAAAATCACCTAGACAGTGATTGAGTCCAGTGAGGATTAAGCAGAACTTTCTTTTCCAATCAATGCCATCCAAAACATTATCATTGTTTGATAGTTATATATTATAATCCTGGAAGGAAAAGCAACAAAATATTTCCTATCTTGGTGAAAGCAGCAAATAACATACTAGCTATCTAAGTCTTAAACTGCTAACATCTTTTTTGGAATATTCTACTTATCTTAGTGTTCTCTTGAACGACAATTAAATCACTAAGTTGAGTTGATCCTGAGCTGAGAACCGAGTTAGAATTTTTCTACATGGATTTATCAAAATCAAAAGGACATTTATTCTTGATTTTGGTTTGTATTGTACAATAACTTGCTATGGCTTTGAAAACCAAAATGAAATGAAAATGATTCCTGACCTCCAGGGCATGTAAAACACACTGGAAGCTGCCTTTTGTTTATCCTCACTGGTCCCACATAAGTACGAAGGTAATCCCAAAAGTAAGGTCTCCAAATTTTTAAAAATAGAAAAAACCATTTATTTTCTATGACATCATCATTTTAAATATTGATCAATTGTCTATGTTTCTACATAATCGCCATTTTGGTCCATGCATTTTTGTAAATGATGTGACAGTTATTATTATATACGCCCATGTCATACCAGCTCGCCGCAGTGCCCTTGAGGAAATGTTGAATTTCATCTTTCACCTCCTCATCGGAACTGAATCACCTTCTGGCCAAATGTTCTTTCAACTTAGGGAACAGGTGAAATTCGCATTAGGCCAAGTCCGGACTCTCGGGTGGGTGGTTGATAATGTCCCAACTGAAGTCTTGCAGGAGAGCAACGGTTTGGCGGGTAACATGTGGGCGAGTGTTGTCGTGGAGAATATATGCCCCCTTGCTCAACATTCCTCTTCTTTGGTTCTGAATTGCCCATGTGAGTTTTTTCAATGTTTCACAGTACCTGTCAGTATTTATTGTGGTCCCAGCAAGCATGAAGTCAACCAACAATACCCCCTTCTGATCCCAAAACACAGTTGCCATGGCTTTACCGGCAGACTGTGTTTGTTTGAATTTTCGCGGCTTGGGCAAAGAGGGATGCCTCCAATCACGTGATTGTCGTTTGGTCTCAGGTGTGAAGTGGAATGCCCAGGTTTCATCACCCGTGACAAATTAAGTCCTTTTCATCTGCATAGTGGCAAAGAATTTCATGTGAATAATCAACTCGTTGCTGTTTGTGGTCTTCAGTCAGCATTTGCGGCACTCATCTTCTGATATTGCAACTTTCCCATTAAAATCCTGTAGATGGTGCTTCAAGAAACATCAGGAACCAAAATGCAGAATTTTTCCAGCATGATCCGCCGATCATTACACATGGTTTCCTCAACCTTCATGTCAGTCTCATCAGAAATTGACGGTCTCCCGCTCTTTTGTTCGTCATTAATTTTAGTACTATCAGTTCCCCCCGCCACACGCCCTTGCGGCGGCTTGCGGGGTATTATATAGATGATATCAATGCATAAATATTGCAATTGATATATTTTCACCAAAATTAAAATTTAATAATTTGTTACGTTGGCTGAACAAACAGCTTTTTAAACAGGTTCAGGGTACAAAATTCCAGGGTATATTTTTTTATGCCTATTTCAACTGGGAGATGTTCATCATTTGGCCAATCAAGATGTATCAATCAAGATTTGGAAAATCAAGATGTACTAATTACTTTATATTTGGATGAATTTTATCCACAGCTTGCATAGCATCTCATTCTGGGGTGCATGCTCTAAACATTTTCAAGGTACAGAAAAGAGTTGCCTGAATTCTTGCAGGAATATCTCCACACTCACCTTGTTGGTCTTTATTCGAGTCTCACAAGCTTTTGCCCCCTACAGTGCAAATTTATTGTGTTTACAGTAGTACTAATCTGGGAGAGCAGGAGCTCTCTCCCTAAAAATTGTACTGCCGGTTAATCAACACAAAGGAAAAATGGCTTTCACCTCTCTCCAATTGGTCTAAAAAAAGACTGCCAATGGGCTGAAAGGGATGGGTATTAGACTTTTTAAGAAACTTTGTAAGTCTCTAATAGAAGTTTGAAAATGTTATGACTGGGAAAATTGCATTGCCCTATTTGTGTGTATCTTAATGATATATATATTGTTTCTTGCTAGTTTTGAATGCCTATTTACAAAATACCAATAATACTAGCACAGAAAATGTATTACTGTGAAGAATTTCTTGGCTTAATGGCTTGTGTGTACCTGAAGATACCATTTTGTTTTATTTGTGTCAAAATGAAGTTTTTGGAAATACATTAACTTGTTTTAGTACCATTTATCTTTCCCTAATCGATCCAAATACAATTTAATTACCTTATTAGAGTAGTTAAATACTTATTAATTTGTGAAAATGATTTTAATAAATCCTTATCTTTTTAGGAGGTGGAAACAGACCAGTTTCATAACTTCTTCTTGCCAGAGTTGAAAGCTGATGGCTATGATGGTATCTTTTCTCCAAAATCTCGTGCCAAAACAATGGCAGAGAATGAAAGGAAATATGTGGATGGTTGTGCAATATTCTATCGACGGGCCAAGTAAGCAAGTGTTTGTTAATTTTATAAAAATTAGTGTGACCATCTTTAGTAGATATGCAGTATTGCAGTGAATACTTTCTAATTTCTCTTCACTTAATTCTCTTTCTAACTTTAAAAATTATTTTGAGAAGTTTTTACTTATTTAATGTTTATTATGCTTGAAACAAGGTGAGCCAGCAGAGTTCTGTTTGGAATATTAATTGTGATATTCAGTATTCTGTCTCTCAGTAATTGATTGTGTCCCAAAATGAGCTCAGTTTTTCTTAGTGGAGGGAAAATACTCGTTCATTAACTTCAAAGATACATCTTGAAATGGATCACAACTCTCGCGAATCTGCTTACTACTGGAAGTAAATAGATTCCCATGACATTCTCACACCATATCACTTTTTCTCTGGCATAATTCTTTTGCCATGGAAATATCAGGTGCATTTAGCGTCCACCTCTTTGGAGTTACGCTGACACCACCACTCTTGATTACTTCATGGAGACCGGTCCATTAGAAAGACAGTTTTTTGGATCTCTGTAGTTTTAACTTTCATCATGTAATAGCACCTTGTCTCGTACTTCAAATAGCTGCAGGGTTACTCTCTTGTATTAATGGCCCTCAGTTTTTTAGAATGGCCTTCCTGAATACTTGGTTGTAGCTCTTTCACGTAATCATTGCATGTGTAGGTTATGCCTGAGGATTCCTTATGCATTGACACAGGAAAGTTTCCTTTTTTTTCAAAACATCATCCCAAATGAAGTCAAAGGAAATTCATAAAAAAAATTCCATCCCATCTTGTGTGGTCATCTGATCATGCCTTCTTCCATGATTTCCTGCTGGGAATCTAATTTACATATCCTGTTGAGAACATTGGCTGATGAACCATTTCTTGCATAATAATTGTAGTTGTGTTCCTCAAGTTTGATTTGCCATCACATCATTCATGAACTGGAATCTATGACCTGAGTTAATGCTTGGGACTGCAAATAAAATGGAAGCACAATATAGCAAGAGTTCACAGTCTCTAGATAATGCCAATGGTAATTTGATAGTCACTATTTGCACATCCCTATGTCTTTCCTGGATATTGTAGGTGCCACTGTGGGCTTTTAAGTAAAAGGTATGAGGATGTCAACTGTAAAACTACAAATAATAATCAATCCTACAGACAAGGTTTGTATAAAAAGTATCAGGAAAAAGAAATCTAGATTTATTTCAGATATTGCTACAATGCCTCAAAATTCTTTCAAGTACATCCCTTGACCATTGGCACACGTTTGCCAAAGGTTTTTCCACAACTCAAAGGCTCCCTGGTAGGTTAATTCCGGAAGGTCCTTAAGGGTACACGTGCAAGCCTCTTTGATGGCATTTTAGGGTCCCATGGTGGTGTCCGCTGAGGGAGGATTTCGCTTTTGATAATAGGAAATAGGTGTGCTGGTGGCAAGTCGGGAATGTGAGGGGATTGGAGAATCATCGCAAAGCCATTGCAGTAGGTCTTCGCTAACAGACACTTGACTCTGCTCTTGGTCATCCATCCAAAGACCTTTGAGATGAGTTTAGCACAGATCTTTTGCATTACCAAATTTTCAGTGATAAAGGTGTGCACTGTCATCGTATCAATGCCAATATGATGTGTGATCGTACACATATTTAACTGACTGTCTGAATTCAGCTCTTCACGCACACGTCAGGAAAAAAACTGTTTCCAATACTTTTTATACAGACTTTGTATGGGGGAAAATATATTTTTACCAGTGATCTAATTGTTACTCCTGTTGTACTCGGTAGATTCTTTAGGGAAAAACAAGCTTAGTAGGACATTTGTGTCAATAGACATGAGTTATTATGCCAATTACAGAATTTCACATGATTTGTGAGGTTGAAATGCTGTGGCATGGGCTGGCACAATTTCATTGGACTGTATGCGTATGGCAGTGTATTGGATTTCTCATGCCCATTTGACACCTCATGCCTAGGCTTGTTCTCTTTTGAGTAGTTTTGATGCCTTGAAATATTTTTACACCTAAATCCTTGGTGGCTATGAATCATAATGATATTTTATCTTTTGAACAAAGGTTTACAATGGAAAAGGAGTACCTGGTAGAGTTCAATCAGCTTGCAATGGCCCAGGCTGAGGGGTCAGATGATATGCTTAATCGTGTCATGCCCAAGGATAACATTGGCCTTGCTGCACTCCTACATACAAATGAAATTGCCTGGGAAAATGGTCAGTGTTTTGGATTATTTCTTCTTTTCAGTACTTTTGTAAATATAATAATGGATTGACTACATCAATCATGAGTAAAGAATATAGAAGAAAATAAATTGTGACTCCAAAATACCTACCTTGCATGCATTTAGATACAGCTGGTAAATTGGTGTCTTGTCAACTAATAATTTTAATTAATCATGATATTCCACCATATCACGTCTGAAATGTCTCTTTTTATTCATAATTTGCAATAAATATATGAACTTTTCAAATGAAAACTATCATTTTATACTTAAATATTAATGAAAACAAATTAACAATTTGGTATTTCATAGATAAATGACATAACTTAAGTTAACAATATAAAGTCTTATCAAAATAAATCCTGGTCTTCAATATATATGCCTTTACTTAAGTATTTAGTAACTCTAACTAATCTGTGCTTAGTATTTTGAGTGATCTAAGAGATGTAGTGGACATCTGGAAATTCAAGATTCAAAACTGTCACCTCTTGGCTTGTGGGATCTCATGCAATAGAAGACAAGTGAAAATGAATGAGTTTTGATCTTAGACTTAGTCGTAAGAATGATTAAGCAAGGTGGCATGGCTTTAAAATAAGCATGTAGAAGGTTCAGTTGAATGAAGAAGAAAAATTCAGTTCATTTTGTGCTGGTATTGGTGAGGCATCAGTTACAATTTTATCCAACAGTTTGTTTCAAGTTTTTAGTTGAATTCATAAACTCTGATCTCTTCAGAAATATAAAACCAACATTAATGATACCACTACATTCACTGCATTGTCTATGAAGAAGTGAGTTAGAACAGTATTTGTTTTTATTTATGGAATAATAAATGTATTTACCCTTCTCTTACTGAAATAGGAATGCAAATATTAATTGGGAAATCAAGAATCCACTGTATGATTGTTTTATTTAAGAAGTCTTTTATAAGAAGCAGTCACTTCAGGAGTGATACATTTAAATCTATTCCCATTATATAAATGATTACCTTGATAATTGATTGAATGACATTTTGCTGTACGTAAAAGGTAAAACCTCCAACTTTTAGTAAAATTACTCCAAGAAAATACTTCAATGTATGAACTACTGTTAATATATCACTGGTGAGGATGTGGTAGTCCAGGGGTAGAGTGTTGGACTACCGAGTGGAGGGCTCGGGTTCAATTCCCAGAGAAGCCTCTGAGGCACCCACGCTGCTTGATATTTTTGATACCAGATCTTCCTGGGAAGCCATGACCAGCACAAGGAAAGGAACTGTCCCCCTTACCCTGATGTGTGAATTTCAGATGCCCTTCGGATTAGTATTGGAAGAACTCAAGTGACACCTACCAATCCAGCCTTTTGGTTAATTACTGCATTTATAGTTTCTTTTACATCAGTAGTACCCACCTCCCCACTCCATAGATGATTTATCATGATTTCCTTCTTCATAATGAAAGCTGTTACTTTTGGAATAACCTTTGTTGAGTTTTTGAAGTTGTTATTTTTATTTCTGGAAATATTTATTCTGATGGTGAATGGTAGTTAATTGGCCAATGTTGAATTTTTTCTATCCTATTGAGCTCTCACCGCCTGACTGTTGTAATTTCTACTGAATTCTTTTCACCAAAAAAAATTTTATTTTGCAAGAATGTGTCTACAAGTGTAGCACACATCAAAATAGAAGTAAGTATACACTGTTGAATACTATTGATGCTGTGACTGAGTGAAAATATATGATATTTAGTTACTTCTGATTTTGAAAAAATTGTTGATCATGTGTCCAACTTTCTCCACCATTTGGTGTCTTACCTAAAATTTTAAGTTTCTCTGTCCTTTCTTATTTTAACCTCTTCATATATTTTCCTTGTAGGAGCCCGGAACATGCAAGTTAACTGTTTCAATTATCATTATCAGTAGTTGCCGTTTTCTTAACTAGAGTTAAGAGGGTGAGAGGTTGTAAAATTGGGCAATGAGCCTTATGTCCCATTAATGTACTAATTTTGAAAAGACTGTGGGCATAAATGCTGTTGTGCATAATTTTTTTAAGCAATATTACTGTCTCAGTCAAATTGTGCCATTTTTAAAAGAATTTTAGCGTTTTGGTTTTTCCCTTGCCACAGTTCTGCAAAATCTAACACTGTAGCGAATTTATAAAAATTGTGTAGCTAATCATATTCTATAGTCTTGGTAGTACTTTTAAAACTGACTTCAGTCATACACTTGTTTACTTTATTATCAAGAGTGCTCAATGTTTTATTCTTGTAGGACTTCCTGTAGATTCCTCAGGGCAAGTAGTACCGCAGAGAATTCTAGTATGCACTGCCCATATACATTGGGATCCCGAATACTGTGATGTTAAACTTATACAAACAATGATGTTATCACATGAACTTCGAGTTATCTTGGATGAAATTGCTGGAAGTGAATCTCTCCTAGGCTATCGAATGTCAATGCAGCCTCACAAGCCAAGGCAAGACTCTGTGCATCTCTTGCTCTGTGGTGATTTTAACTCTTTGCCTGATTCAGGTAAGTTATTTGCATATTTTTTTGCCATATAGTGTTTTCCGTTTTTAATTCATATTTAAATTTATTACATATCATTTTGAGATCATTTTGGCAACATTTAAAATCATGCATGAACGATTCATTCACAACTACGTTTTTTTCAGTGTGGTTGTTTGAAATTGGAAAATGGATGGGTATTTCTTGCAAAGAGTAAATTAAATGGGGATTGCCAAATGTTATGGCCTTTCTTATGTTCATTGAGAGAAGCAAGAATACCTTGTGGTGAAGTCTCCTAGTTTCACTGAAATATAGTGGAAATCGTGTGCCAAATTGAAAACTTTTCATATTTTTTATAGGTGTTGTTGAATTCCTTACAACTGGGCGGGTTTCAGCCGACCATCCAGATTTTAAGGAACTGCTGGGATACAAATCTTGCCTCAGGAAGATCTCACCCTGTGACCGGCCAAATGAGTACACCCATTCCTTCAAGCTAGCTTCTGCATACAGTTCAGATGTGATGGCATTCACAAATTTCACGTATGTTGCAAGTCATGTATGATGGGTGGGAGTAGTGTGTGAAAAGGCTGGAAGGTGCTCCTCTGCTCCAATTCTTTTCACCTTTAAGCTCACTCTCCTTACTCCTTAGAGTTTCATAGGTTTTTATATCTTGCCTTTGGAAATAGTCTTTCCTGTAAAGAAAGAACGGCATCAGTGATCTTAATACATGAATGAATAATGATGCCACACATGGGTATAAAACATTAGAGGAGGTCAAATTGAATTCATAGAGAAGCCATTAAAAGCTGTACATTCCACTTTGTGAAATCCTTTTTGTTCTAATTTATTTTTCTTGTAGCATGTTATAGATCTTTGAAAGGGTCATGGTTCTGAAACTTCGTTTTTAAGAAGAGATGATAAGTTTAGAAGATTTTTTGCAATGAGGCTTTAGAAAAGAACAGATAGAAAAACAAATGAAGTAGAATTAGATATATTCAAAATTATTTTGCTTGTAATAGAATATTTTCTTGCACACAACTATCACTGGTTTCAAACACTCTGCCTATTATGTGTTCCTCATGTGGGCCCTTTGGACCACATATAAGAGACAGCCCGTACGGGTCACAAACACACCAAGTGCATGCCAGGGAAGTTAATTCTGTGCCAGTGACCTACTTACCACAGCCATGCAGGGCAAAGATGGTGACACATAATATTCCCATATCCTATTGTGGTTACAGGAAATGAATTCCTCACCAAGGTAATAAGTTTTAAATATTGCCTATAAGTGGGTCCTTATTCATAACATAAAGTTTGTTTACTTGATAGTTGTGTCCATCCAAAAACCTACCTTAAAAGGTAGATTACCTAATAATAATTCATAACAATGGAATTGTCGTGGTGGAAGGGCTTGTGTGTTCCGATGACCCCTAGAGTTGTGCTGGCGGGAGTAATAATAATTACTCCTGGAAGGGCCACCCATGCCAGATAGGTCGAAGGTTAGGAGCCAGACGAAAGGTAGTCCACGCAGCGTCTGTTCCTCAGTGAGGCGGTTGCAATGGCGTCTGACCCCAGTGGGGCGGCCATTAAGTGATGGTGTCACGTTAAAAACACTATTGAGGAAGGCAACGGGAAACCACCTCAATTATGATTCCCAAGAATATAATGATGGGCACTATAGATAATATGAGTCCTGGCAACTACGGGACTCGGCCCAAGAGGCCGTGTGTCGTGCCCGGCAGCGGGAGAGGCAAGGCTTCCACGGTCGTCATCCCACGAAACCCTTGCAGGGAAGAAATAACTTCAGCAGGACAGAAGACTCAGAAGAAGGCGAAAGTAGTTAGAATAGGAACCTGGAACGTCAGGACAATGTTGAGGAGAGGCAAATTAGAAAATATTAAGCGAGAGATGGAAAGAGGTAACATAGATGTTTTAGGCCTCTGCGAGGTGAGATGGAAGGATAGCGGGGATTACTGGAGTGACAATTATAGAGTAATATACAGCGGCGGGGACGAGAGCCAACGAGGGGTTGCTGTAATTTTAAATAAAGGGGTAGGAAGAAGCGTAGTCAACATAGAGCAAGCGACAGATAGAATTTTACTCGTAGAGATTAAAGCAGAGCCGACGAACTTGGTCATTATTCAGGTATACATGCCACCGAGCAACCACAAGGAGGAAGAAGTCGATAGGATGTATGATGAGTTAGAGGATACCATCGCGAGTGTTCCTGCAGGGAAACATTTGATAGTGATGGGGGATTGGAATGCGACGGTAGGCGAAGGAAGAGATGGTGGTGAGGTGGGGGACTATGGGTTAGGCACGAGGAATGAACGCGGGGAGAAAGCAATTGAATTCTGCAGGAGACAGGGGTTAGTCATCACTAACACATGGTTTAGACACCACAAAAGGCGTAGGTATACATGGAAAATTCCAGGTGACTCATATAGGTATCAGTTAGTTCATATTATGGTTAGGCACAGGTTTAGGAAGAGTGTGATAAATTCGCACAGTTTCCCGGGAGCGGATGCTGACTCTGACCACAATTTAGTTGTTATGAAATGTAATGTTCGTTTCAAGAAGATAAAGCAAGGGGGGCGGATTAGGAAATGGAATTAAGAAGCAATGAATTGATTAACGGGGAAGGAGTATCAGCAGGCTGTAGAGAAAATGATGGATGACGGTAAAGAACTGAGTACTATCGAAGAAAAATGGGAATGTATCAAGAAAGGGATATTGGAAGCCGCTAAAGACACTATAGGAACCGTTAACGGGAAAAGGATAAGGAAACCATGGGTAACGGATGAGATGATTGCAAAGATGGACGAGAGAAGAAGATGGAAAAATGTAAACACAGAGTTAGGCAAAATGAAGTACAAAGAGTTAAACAATAAATTGAGAAGGGCCACAAATAAAGCAATAGAAGAATGGCGGAAAACGCAATGCGTGGATATGGAAAGTTTACAGAAGAAGGGTGAAATTGGTGCTCTATACAGCTAGGTTAAGTTATTATCGGGAAGTAAGAAGGCAAGATCTGTGCTAACAGTTAAAGATAAATGGGGTAAGATAATAGTTGAACCAGGAAAAATCCAAGAGAGATGGAAGGAATATATAGAAACACTGTATGGTAAAGAACTTAGGCCGACAAGGTTAGACATAGAAAAGGAACATGACGTAGAAGAAGATAGCTTAGGACCAGGCATACTGGACGATGAAATAGAAAGGGCATTAAAGGAGATGAAAGCAAATAAGGCTGTGGGGGTGGACAATATTTCTGTAGAAATGTTGAAATGGTTAGGGAAAGGTGGGAAGAAGGCCATATATGGACTGATTCTTAGTATCTATGAGGAAGGAAGGCCGGAAGATTTTGTGAGATCGGTGTTAGTTCCTATTCCAAAAAAGGCAAAGGCTTCGTCATGTGAGGATTACAGAACAATAAGTTTGATATCCCACGCAGCTAAAGTTATTCTCAGGATCATCAACAAAAGGATAGAGAGTAAGGCAAATGATTACTTAGGGGATGATCAGTTTGGGTTCAGGAAAGGAAGAGGTACGCGTGATGCCATTGCAGTAATGAGATCACTAGTCGAGAGGAATATAGAATACAATCAGGACGTTTTTGCCTGTTTTGTAGATTTCGAAAAAGCGTTTGATAGAGTGAATTGGGAAAAATTAATGCGTGTATTGCAGAAAATAGGAATGGATTGGAGGGACAGGAGACTGATCCGCAACCTGTACATGTCTCAGACTGCTCAGGTGCGAGTGGGGAACAGAGAGTCCGGATGGGCAGTGTTAGGAAGAGGTGTAAGGCAGGGTTGCCCATTGTCACTGGTACTGTTCAACGTATATGTTGAGGAAATGATTAAAGAGGCATGGGAAGAACTGGAGGTAGGAATGAAAGTCGGAGGGGAATTCGTAAAATCGGTTAGGTTTGCTGATGACCAAGCATTAGTTGCTCAGTCAGCCAAGGGGTTGCAAGCATTGTTGAGTGAATTGGAGGTTCAGTGCGATAAATATGGGATGAGAATCAATATTAATAAAACAAAGGTTATGCGATTTTCCAGAAAGAAAAAGGCTAAGCTAAATATTAAAATAGGCGGGGAAAAAATAGAGCAGGTAGAACAGTTTACATATCTCGGAAGTGTTTTGGACCAACACGGTCAAAGTGGTAGGGACGTAAGGAGAAGAATTGCGCTAGGCAAGGAGGCTTTCTCAAGGAGGGGGGAGTTGATGACGGGGACGTTGAGTAGGGATGTTAAGATAAGACTCGTAAAAACTCTGATATGGAGCGTAGCTATGTACGGCGTGGAAATGGATCGCTGAAGCAGGAGGATAGACGTAGATTGGAGGCTTTTGAAATGTGGGTGTGGAGAAGAATGGAGAAGGTGAAATGGACCGAAAGGAAAACAAATGAGGAAGTACTAGAAATGGTGGGGGAGGAGAGGGGTTTGTTGAGAGAAATCCTATGGAGGCAGGAAAAATGGATGAAAGGCGTATTGAGCGGTAGTGGAATGTTGAAGAGGGTAATAGAGGGGAGAATGTTGGGCAAGCGAGGTAAGGGTAGGAACAGGATAGGGATTTGGACGGGATGAAGGGAGGAAAGAAGTACACCGAGATGAAGAGGGACCTGATATAGATTAGTTTGCTGGGTGGGGAGTCACAAAATGTTTATTTGATAGTTGTGTCCATCCAAAAACCTACCTTAACCAGTAGATTACCTAATAATAATAACAATGGAATTGGGAATAATTTTGTGGAGTTGCAGACTGAGAAGGTGCAATGGCTAACATACTGGCTTCCCACCCAGAGGGCCTAGGTTCGAATCCCGGAGACGGCTGATATTTTTCAGTAGTATCCTGATCCCTACTTGATGTGCTTTGAGGAGAGAATTTTGAGATAGTTCATCAGATGGGATGTTGAACTGCAGACCACATGGGGACCACATGGTGCTTTTTGTAAAGAGTAGGCTAATGACGTTGCCGTGTTTCTCCCCACCCTTCCTCCTTTCCCATCCATCCCTCATGGCGCAAATACCTGAGCTGTCAGTCACCTCCCCTAAAGCTTATACTACTTTTGTGGAATTGCTCCATATTGTAGGTAACTCTTCTTGGTGATTTTCCACCCTTTTTATTATAGTCCCAAAGAGTTTTGACTGTTAACTGTCACTGTATAGGTACATCAGCTTGGGTTTGCTCTCATGTGTCATGTCTCACATGGAAAGAGAAGTGAGTTCAGGAGAGGATATTGGGGAGGGGTAAGGAATGACCACCTATCCAGGGATGAAGGGGAGAGAAACGGGCAGTGTTTGGGAAAAGCCATTGGAAATCAGAGCACAGGGGTTAAGTATTGAGTCCAGATGCATGGCTCTCACTCCATTTTTTACAGGAGGCAAGATGTAAGAGCATGAGGGAATGAAATTCATAAGTGTTGCCATTTAACAAGTATTTACTCACTTCCTATTATTTTTGTTGTTAATATTTTACTTTTATTATATTTCTAGCTTTTACAATTTCAAACTTTTCCAAGGTATCCAATTTAGCACATTTACATTCCAAATGCAAGATATCAGGTTTCAAAACACCCATGGTTACACTCTAAAAGGTGCTTGGCAAACAGCAAGGACAAGTCCCCTTTTTCTAAACATAAAGTGTTATTTACCCTCAGTCTAGTTTCCATTCCCATTTGAACAGTATATCTTCTTGACCATGTGTTAAAGCAAGCATCACATTTCCGCTCAAAGATTCATAATTATTTTGAGAGTTAAAGTGTATCTTTGACACTGTTAAAGAATTATTATAGGAAATATCAAATATATATTATAGCCATTGCATTCATTCACATATATTATAGTATTTAATTCACTGTTAAAATTGAAATGTGACTTAAATTCTTTTATAAGGTAATGTGACGTTGTATGGAAAGGTGAATGTTTGTGAATATGGTGAGGATAGAGAATTCAATGATTGGATCATATAATAAATTCTCAGAAAATATATTTTAGTTTTTTTGTGCACTTTAATGGAAAGTAAAGGGAAATCTTCTCATGGTAAAAATCTGGCACAGCTGTAAATATTGGAATGGTAATGTGTAATAAATATTGTTTTCTCAAGTTGGTGAAACCTGTGAGACTCAGATAAGAAACATTATGCTTGAATATAATGTATTTGCATCTGTAAAGCTCAAAAAGGCTTTTTTCGGAACTGTTTTCCATTAACTAGTTCCTTTGGATCATTAATTTGTCATTCAAAATCACTTCAGCCTTAACTCCCTTTTTTATAAATAACTGCTATGATATGCTAGACTTGTAAGTTAAGGAGGTTGCTGGGGTAATTGCGATAAATGTAGTAGCATCTGTATAAATATGTCTTGAATTAGTTTGCATAAACATCCCAAGTTCATTTCTTTTAGTTTGTGTAAGAGAAGCATGTTGCTTATTCTGGAAACATTACATGGTCTTAATATATCTCTGTATTATTTCCATATAGTTATGACTTCAAAGGAATAATTGATTACATCTTCTACCCGCGGATGACCATGACTCCCTTGGGACTCCTCGGCCCACTTGCACATGACTGGTTCCGGGACAACAAAGTGGTGGGCTGCCCACACCCACATGTTCCCTCTGGTAGGATCACCTCATTATATTCTTTTGTGCTATTTTCTTGTGAATGGATTTCAAGAAAACATTTTGGCCGAATACCTTTTATATAGCTATTTAATTTAACATTTTTCCAAAAATTCCCTTCAAATTTTGATGCCATATAAGCTAGCTCTATTGTGTTAAACAGAATAATAAATCCAAAAGCATATTAGTTTGTATTCCAATCATTTTACCAATCTGTATTTTTAAAATACTTATATAATTCTAACTTTAAAATTAGGAATGGATAATCAGTACTTTAATATCTCTGTAATTAGGTATTGTGTATTGAACAATTGCTACCAAATTTTTCTAAGTGCAATCAAATCTCCAATTAAATTCCAGGTTCTCATTTTTAATGTCTATCAGTGTTGAGTGTGGAGTACAGAGGAATCAAAATCATTGAATGATTTATTGGTCATTTTTGGTTTCTCCATGTGGTGGTTTTTGTTGTGTGGTCATTTTTGGTTTCTCCAGTGCTCCCCAATGGAATTATTGCATTTTTGACAGCATGGGGCCTCAAGATTGTACATTTGGAAGATTGTTTATCATAGCCTTCCAATGGTCCAAATGATGACTCATGAGATTAAGCATTAGTGCCACTTTATTGTCTGTACTTTGGAGAAATTTTTTTTTTTACTCTTTAAAAGTACTTCAATGGGTGAAATTCTGTGGTCCTGTGCCAAGCTTATTTCAAAGAGACCTGCATGCTGTTGCAGTATGGAAAGATAGGTTCAGTTTACTCTTTTACTGTATGTAAGTGCAAGGTAATGGCATGCAATAGAACATTTTTAAAATCATCAGGAAAATGATGAAAACTGCACCAAAACTAATGGTTCAAAAATTTGATGCGATCCAAGTCTTGAATCCTTAAAAATATTTCAATGTCCAGTAATATGAAAAAATAATTGAAAATTGTTCAACCTTTATCATTTCTTATAGGGGATTTGTTAGTTATAATTAGTTCATTTTTTTAACATCTTGTTTGTTAATTTCGTAATAAGTTTACCAAAATTTAGATTTTGTCACAATTTCTAAGTACTCTTTTAAAAAATATTTTCTCCTGAATGTGTGGCACATAATGCAACAAGGTAATAGCATTCAAAAGGTTTATTTTTCTGAATAATTTAATTAAGTTATAAGTTAAATGAGGCTTAAGTAATATTGGTTGTATTTAACTTTTTTGCACCAGAACTAGATATTTGGCCACCTAGAAAAGGGTAACTATATTAATTTCTGCATTTGAGTTTTAAGTAAATATGGGTGACAAAGGATTATGTCAAGTTTGAACACATCATGGTTGCATGATATGTAATATTAAATTGATAGAATTAACTTTAAGATAACAATCTTTTGATTGGTTTACTAATACCTTTTCCACATGTTCAACCTTCAAGAATTTTTCTTTGAAGTGAGGGTCCAGAATCATTGCAACAGCTTATTTCTTTCAATGTTAGCTAATTCAAAGTCCATTTCAATAAAAATATCATTCTTCACCCCCTGCTATCTGGAATCTAAAAATGCTGGCTCCTCCATGAGTCTTAAAATGCCTTTTACCATTGGAATCAATGTTGTTGCCACTGTTATGGCGGAAGTGCTTTATGTAATGATGTAATGGTAGCCTTATAAAATAGCTTCAGGATATCAGCGACTTTTGTAAGTCCAATCAGCAAAACCACTGGTCAGATTGAAAGCTGGTTTCCATTCCAGTGTACATGTGATCATGAGGTATGTTTAATTCCACCTTGCAGGTTCATCTTATAAACCTGGGACTTTTAACTCTAAATTTTATTTGATAATGCTTCAAGGTATTGGCAGAACTTGTTAAGTGCTTCCCCCCCATATCTACAGCAAGTAGCTGTCAAATGAGGAATTTTTAAACCTTTCAGTAGATGTAGCAGTTTTAACAACAGTTTGCAATTGATGAGCAATCATTGGCAAATGTTCAAACTTTGTCAGGTTTAATGCAGAAATCACAGTGTGAGAGTTATCCCTAAAACAGAAACTAATTTATCCTCAGCTTCCCATTCATGAATAATTTCTGTGAGAAACCTTGCAAAATATAACTCGAGTGTAAAATTCCCTTTGAAGTGCCTCGAAAGGAATTAAAATTTTACTGCTATTCCTATAATTTCAATTGTTTAGGAAACTGTGGGAGATTTGATTTTGATTATAACAGTGATAATGAACTTTCTGTTGTTCTTTTCTTTCTGTTAATTCTGCACCATTCAAACTTAATAAATTGCAGTAACATTTTATAAATCTCAAGAGGACATAATGGGAAAATTGTCAGTGCAAAAGAGAAAAGCTAATAACTTTGAGGAAAACACTTAAATGTTGTGTTAAAGTGTTTTTAAATGTGTGTGCATATACATTGTTATTTGTTTTAAGCATTTACACATTAAAAGTTATATGTAGTTAATCTCCTTGCATATTTGTAAATGTTCTATTTATTTCCCCATTTTAGTACTTTCTTTGGTCTTGGCCTTGATGATGGTCCCTTGAAAATCATTTGAAATAAAGTTTTCACTGCAATTTAGTATCACGCCATATGATGCCTGAAACGTCTCTTTTTATGCAATTTAGTATGCTCGTGGATCCAATTGCCTAAGTCTTCTTCATATTTTTCTGCATCTTTTTTTTTCATTTTATCATGAGTGTATATTTTGGTGGTGTTAATGTAGTGGGAATTGTAGAGATAGTAAGTTTATGGTTTCTTTCTTTCAGATCATTTCCCGCTGTTGGTGGAGCTTGAGATGACTGCCTCAATTTTGCCAAATATGAATGGACTTATAGTCCGCAGATAGCAGTCTGTCTGATCTAAGGTCATTATTTCTGTCAGTCAAGGGTGACAGAATGCAGTCGGTGTGCATGACTTTTATTTCAACATTCATGCCCTGTAAGGGATACCACTGAGCATTTTGACCCATAGCGGTATTTCTGGTGAGCTCACATCTTTATGCCATCAAAGAAGTTTGGTTCTAAGAAGATAATATTCCTTTGTGAAATTGTATGTACTGTAATTGTTTGGTGTTGTAGAAGATCTGAAAAGTTTTTTTGTGAAAGTGCATTTGGTGGTTGCATTTGATAAAGAATCAGAAGTGGCCGGAAATGATCTCAGACTGAATAATGGCAGTATTCTTGAACAGCTTGCATTTAAAAAAAAAAAGAAATATTTTTCTAAAACCCAAATGGTAAATATTCCAAAATCATTTTCCAATGATTTTTTGGCCGCTATCTCTTCATAATTATGAATGAGTGTATGTTTCTGTGTGTGTGTGGACTTGTGTGTGTTCTTGCATTCGAATGAGAAAGGTCTTGGCAATAGTAGTTTGGTAATGTGCAATTTTATTTTTTGCTGTAAAATTGAAAGGTTTCATTGTGACAGGGAAAAGTGAATTGAAGGACCTATTTTTCCCAAAAATTTTTTGGTATGATTATCTCCTATGATGCATGTGAGGTCTCTTCTTTTGTTCATGATAGTTCTTAATCAAGTCTGACCTTATTACAAATTTAAGCTGTTGTCCTTGAATTTGTACTAAGACAAATGCAGTTTTTTTAAATTAGTTTTCACTTGTTGAATTTAGGCGTTTGTCGTAACTCATGACACTCCAGCCAACAAAAGTGTTATTTTTGAAATCTCAAACTATGCTAGTTAAAATCACAAACGTAATTTTGTTACTCAAAATTGATGATGACTAGATGTTTCTATGGGAGCATATGGAGATGGGGAAGTATGTTACTGTTATAATTACATTAATGGCATTTTTAAATTCATTTAGCTTTTACTCATTATGTCTCTATCAAATATCCATGGCTAGCTATTATTAGCAGTGCAGGTCAGTTCAATAATTTAAGGCTGGCTCAGTGCAGATTGTCTAATTTTTTATTCATCCAAGTGAAGACTTGTGTGTTCTGGGAGTTAGATGTATTCTCTTTATTCTCCTAAATACTCTAATTACACTAACAAAAGCTCAGTGTAATCATTTTTAGTAATGGATTATAAGTTTTAGGTTTTCAAATTTTTTAAAATAATTTTTGTTTTCATCAACAATTGTGTGTTGGGATTCTTGAAAGGATGGTGTGTGTAAGAAAGAGGAGGAGCATCCTTCTCTCTCCCTCTCGTAGCCACCTCTTCTCCCCCTGGCCTGCCCTTTCTTGGCAGGGGGAGAGGGGTAGACAATTGAACTAACTTGCAAGTGTATGTTCTTGATCTTTTATCTTCCCCTTGCATTCCAATCATAATAGCAATCTCAAGTTGCCAGTGCCCCTTGTTTTTTTATCTTGAATTGCTTGTAAGGGTCATTGTAGTCCAGAGGGTAGAGAATTGGGCAACTGACCGGAGGGCCTGAGTTTGATTCTTGGACATGCCTCAGGACACTCTAGGGATCATCCAAGCGGTGTCATTTTTCAGGTTCCAGGTCTTCCTGGAAAACCTCAAGTTTAACAGATCGAAGGAACTAAGCAACTCTCCCTATCAGCCTGTTGATGCATGAATTTCACACACCATGCAAGGCTTAGTATTAGGTGAGCTGTACCGTCACGTATTAAACCAACCTTCAGGTTGATAAGTGTGGTTGATGGTAAATTGCTTGTCACCACACAAATTCATGCAAGCAGAGTGGGAAGCCATTGAGGCCCTTTTGCTCTGCCCCTGCACTGATAGGGAAAGGATGGAGTGTCACGATTGAAATCCAATCCCATTGTTGTAACTTCGTTGGATGCCCATCATTGCAGTAAGTCCTCAATTCACATCATCCCCATTTGTGTTCGTTTGGATGTAAAATCTATGCTGTGACATCAGTTTTTTTCTGTAATTCCAACATTTCAAATAGAATATTTTTTTCTGAAAGTGAAAAATAAATATTATTTTTCAAGTTATTCTCTTCAGTTGTTTTGAAGTCATGTTCTACTTATATTCTTTGGGTCAAATATGGCTTAGTCCTACTGCTGGCCCACCCACTTCCCTATTCCGCTGAGATTCATTTTTGTGACAAAGATGGTACTCTCTTTTTGTGTGTGACTGATGATGCATGCAAGCATCAAGATCTTATTTCAGCCAGTTGCAGTTTCTAGTTAAGTGGTAAAGACACTAAAGTTTTGTAGTATTAGCCTGAGAGAGAGAGAAAATATTAGGTCGGAGAAAAAGAAATACATTATTTTTGCATGAAATTCAAAACTTTATTAAGGCATTTCAGATTATCCAATTTGGGTAAAATATGCACTGTTTTGCTGCATAATTTGTTGCCATTTTAAAGGTAGTTTCATAATGCCTCTCTCATAGAAGTCTTGGTTCTTATTGGTGAAAAACTGTAGTAATCTATTTTCACAATCTTCTCTTGATCGCAATTTCTTATCACTCAGGAAGTTTTGCAATGCGAGAAAAGATGGGTAATCATTTGGTGCCAGGTCCGGACTATATGGTGGGTGCATTAAAACCTCCCAGCCAAGCTCCCGGAGTTTCTGGCGAGTCACTACAGACATGTTTGGCCTTGCGTTGTCCTGATGAAGCACAATAACTCTTCTATTGGCCAACGCTGGCCATTTCTGGTCAATCACTAGTTTCAAACGGGCCAGTTGTTGACAGTAGAGATCTGAATTTAGTGTTTGGCCATACAGAAGCAGCTCATAATGAATGATTCCTTTGAGGTCCCACCAAATACACAGTAGAACCATTCTGGTTATTATTCCTGGTTTGGCCACCGTTTGAGCTGCTTCACAATGCTTTGGTTCACGATCGTTTTCGCACAATATTGTTGTATGCAAACCATTTCTCATCCCCAGTCACCATTAATTTAAGAAATGGGTCGAGTTCATTCCGTTTGGCCAAGGCTTCGCAGATGGAAATTCGATTCACCATGTTTCTTGGTGTTAATTGGTATGGCACCCAAACATCGAGCTTCTTTTTGAATCCAGCTTTGCGCAAATGGTTTAAAACTTTTATGGTCCATTTTTAGCTCCTGGGCGATGCTACGACTGCTAACATGCCTGTCAACTTCAATTATTTCTGTGATTTTATCAACATTTTCGACAATGGGCCTGCCTTTGTGAGGTGCATTTTTAACACCAAAAATGCCTGAACGGGATCGACGAAACCAAAATTGCACATCATTAGATGTTACAGTATTGGCACCATAAATACCATTCACAATTTCAGCAGTCTGGCTTGCATTTTCGCCTTTATCAAAGAAAAACTGTAAAATGTACTGAATTTTCTCTTTGTACACTTCCATAGTTGTGCCTGTAACTGTTATTCCTGTAACGCACTACTCAATGAAAACAACAAAAAACAGCAAAAGAATTTTTTGGTGTCAAATATCACCTTGAAAATGAGCATAAACTTGAAATTGTTCGATTGATACTTTACGAGATATTGATCACTAGAGCCATCTACCGAGAAAATAATAGATTTCTTTTTCCCAAACCTAATATATTTAAGCCAACACAACGAAACTCACTCCCCTTCCTATCATGCAGCAGGGAAGAGATCCATGTATGCAATAGGAACACAATATCAGAATTGTCTTTCACTCATAATTTTTCATTTGTGGTCATTAATCTGAAGTGAAATCATTTGTTGACACTTTCACTTAAATGTTAATTATTGTTCGTTTTTCTATATTTATGAAGAAATGGTGAAATTCCTCAATTTGGTTGTACAGTTATTTTTTCACAAGAGTTCTAAAAATTATGATAATTTATAATTTAAATTTTACTTGTGTATACCTAATATATTGTTATATTAGATATTTCAGACATATATAAGTGAGAGTTTTACTTAGTACATTGAATTTATGGACTCCAAATTTATATTATTCTTGAACTCCTGTAAATTTTCTGTGACCTGGATTTCTCTGAACTTGAAGTAAGTTAATCAAAACCTCAAAATTTACATATGTAAAACCTGGCAGAAATCACAAGTCAATTTTTACAGTATTTGTCCGACGTTCCATTCATAGTTGTAATTTTTATGTTTAATTAAATATATTGGTTCATTAAAGTTAGTTTAGCTAATAATTTAATTATTATGGTTAATATTAACCAATATTTGAAATGATCATCAGAGTAGTTAAAAGCCAGCCTGGTAATATGAACTGTTTGAAATGTTATGCTTTTGTTTTCTCAGTAGGATTATTTTTAAAACCCCTTTTAAAGTAACACCACAGGGGGTGACTGGCCTTATGCAGATTGAGGGTGGGGGACCTTTGACAGGAACCCTGGTCACTTAGACCTCATGGTCTATTTATTCAGCCCATGTTTCACCTGCCTACCTCATACAGAGACTGGGGACAAGAGCACCATGGTGGAGGCGCAAGAGGCCACCCTTCTAAAACTCCCATCTAACACACACTGGTCCTTAACCATTAATTGAACAATGTGACTAGACCCTTGCCCATTGACTGACATTAGTTACATTTTATTTCTTTTAAATGTTTATTATTATTGCTTCATAAAAGTTTGAAAGGAAATAAAAAGATGGACACATTCATGCAAAAACTGGAAATGCTATTAGAAGTATACACATACATGCACATCCTTATAGTATATGTGAAGAACAATGAGAAGAATATGAAAAATCATACTTAATACCATTCAGTGTTAGTTCTTTTTCATTTGCACTTTGGAAATATTTTTCTCCGGTCTCAATATTGCATGAGCCTCAATGTTTGCTTATTTAGTTCCTGGTCTCCTCGAAATCACAAATGTGAGGTTTTACTCTTAAGAGCTAGTTTAAAATTGAAAATTGTTAAGATATAGGGTGGGCCTTTTGTCAAATTCTTAAGTTACTGTTGTAATTGATTATTGGCATATTGAGCGGTAGTGGAATGTTGAAGAAGGTAATAGAGGGGAGAATGTTGGGCAAGCAAGGTAAGGGCAGGAACAGGATAGGGATGTTAGATGGGATGAAGGGAGGAAAGATGTACACAGAGATGAAGAGGGACC
The DNA here is from genome assembly GCA_037158775.1 of Hetaerina titia. Classification (NCBI taxonomy): domain Eukaryota; kingdom Metazoa; phylum Arthropoda; class Insecta; order Odonata; family Calopterygidae; genus Hetaerina; species Hetaerina titia. The sequence continues at coordinate 12,163,335 of CM073779.1, forward strand.
TGATATGGATTAGGTTGCTAGGTGACGAGTTACAAAATGTTAATTTGATAGTTGTGTCCATCCAAAAAACCTACCTTAACCGGTAGATTACCTAATAAAAATAAAATTGATTATTATTGAAAGGACTGTCTACCTACTTCCCAATCTCATGTGGTTAAAAATGTTGGTAATCTAAGCTATGATTCAAATGCCTACAGTATGGCAATAAATATCTTACTAAAAAAACTGATCCTCATTTGCTGTTTGTGTCTTGAATTGGTTAATGTCAGTAAATTTCTAATGTCACCATACATGATTGTTTTGAGATAATGAGTCATTAATCAGCAATATGAGCATTGTTCTCAAACCTGCTGAACAAGCTGTTTACCAGCAAGGGGAACATTATTTTTTATCACTTCCCTTTCCCATGTGAAGGCCTATGAAGTCATTTTTCTCTTGAATAGTCATTATTTTATCTCATCTAAAAGAATACCCTGCGGGCAGCTCTGTTCTGTGCAAGCATTTGTGCAACACAACGGAACAAATTCACTCATTTGATCCAAGAATCAAGCCAAGGCTGAGACATTGCGGTGGAGTGATGGTTGAAAGGAGAAGTTAAAGGAACAGTTAGAAGAGGGTAAAATGACATAAGACAAGCAAATAAATGGCATATCTCCTCCCATTCACATGCACATTTCATCATCTAGAGGTAACCCCCTGTTGAGTATCAGCTTGCCTTCTGCATGTGTGTCCTCCTGTATGCTACCAAAATACATTTATTGAATTGAAACCGATTGGACGGGCAACTATTCATCTGCTTGTTTTATATGATTCACTGCCTTTTTCAGATTGATGGCCTAATCTTTGCATCAAATCAAATCCAGAAGCAATTATTAGGAGCTGTGGAACAAAAATGAATATTTTTTTAAGGAAAATTGTTAACTTTCATGCTTACATTTATTTAAAAAATAATAGAGCAAAAACTATCATTGCTAAGAAGAAATCCAATTGTTAATTATATAAGTTAGGAAGACTGACTTTTTCTGTGATTTGTGATCACCCAATGGGCACATGGGGCATCTGTTGGTCCCATTGGGAGGCATTCGTTCTCCTGCTCTTATGTTCCCCCCTCCTTCCACACTCGCTTCACTGTTTGCAGCTAATGACAGTCCACTAGAGAGTTTTTCCCACAGCACTCAAAGTAAATTGACTCTTAACTTTTTGACAAACTGTTGCACTATGATGAAGCCTTCTGTAGCATTACCGTGCATTAATGCAGCCAACAGAAGTGACTGTGAACATTGCTTTAACCTGAATTTGAGCAGTCTTAATTACCATATTTCTTGTCCAATAAGATGCACTTTTTTCTCTCCAAACTGTGCTCTAAATTCAGTGTGCATCTTATTGGCCTGGGGTATATGGGTATAAGTTCAACATGTAAGAGAGAGACGATTGGTCAGAAAAATATTTACTATTAAGTATTTTTCCTGCAACAGGGATAGCAAATGGTTGCGTTGATTATAAATTTCAATAAAATCACTATTTTGAGTCAGTAGTATGCAACAGAGTTTTAATATTTCGTTGAAAGTACTTTCTAAAAATATTCCTGAATAAATCTTAAATTTATACAATGTAGTGTGTTTAGTTTCATCTCACATGTGGTGCTACAGCGAAACTTAACATGCGTTGGGTTAATGGGGATGTCACCCCTCTGCTGACACATTCATGCGTTGTATCTCTCCCGATAAATTTGGGAGTCTATGGGAATTCAACCTTAAGTTGTATAAGAGTGTCATAAGAGAATAGAAAGTGGTTGCTTTTAATAAAAATTTGGATAATGTCAAAATAATAAGAAACTGAGCATCGAATAAAAAGTTCAAATGATAATTACCTCATGGGACCTTAAGATAGAAGATTGTCATACAGTATTGCATTTAAACTTGAATTAGTGATTTACACTTCAGAGCACGGAAACAAGGCAGCTGAAAGACATTCTGACCTAGTGATGTGCAATTTCTGGGATTCTATGGTAAATAAATGTTGACCTATGTGCAGCTGCTAATTTTTTTAATGTAGCAATTCAATTTTCTTCATATTAAGTGTTGGCATCAAAATACTTCATCCTTTTTTATCAGATCTGAGAATATTTCATAAATTCTAACCAGAAAAATCAGGATGCACCGGTGAATCTTATAGGCTGGGAAATTTGGCATATTTCCTTCAGAACTAATTAATCTCTGATCCCTCATCTGGAAAGAGGAAAAGGGTAGTATTAGGTATTTCTTGGTAAAATATATGAACATGAGAACATCTAAAAGACAGGCAGCACCTGATTTTGGTGTAGATATTATTTGGAAAAATGTCCATTGAATTTTCATCGTATAAGCAGTCGGTGAAGAGGTAGTGGATAGGTGTAACAAATGTTTTGGAGTTAGGTAGGCTTATTACACTGAGTAGTTGGCTCAATTGGAGGGGAGAGGGTTTTAGTATGGATAATTAAGTGCTGGGATCTGTAAGAGTCTGGCTCACACTCACCAACACATACCACTGTCCTTACAATAAGGGGTTCACCCCTACTCTGATCCCTTGTCATCTTTCGAGAGGGAAGAAGAGGGGTTAGCATACCATGGGGACTAGTGAGTCATGTGCTAATGATTTCACTCGGCCTCGGAGAGAAGTCTTAACTCAGTGGGGCTATTTATTCTAGTTAAAAGATAAATCTGTATATTTGGCTCAGTAATCGCAAGTTTTCAAATGAATAAATAAAAGTCACTGAAATCCAGCATTGTTGTATAAGACAAGTAATTATTTGGTATGAATTTTGCTACTAATATTTTATTGCATAAAAGTTTGTTTTTGATTCTTCTGCATTATGCAAAAATGACTGGAATAAATTTGAATTATGTGAAATTTCTTTGGAGGGGGAATGAAATAATAACATGAGTGAAGTGATGAGTACAAAACTAAACAATCAAAAGCATCAGAGATTTCTTTATAGAATAATAATGGAATGTTGACAATAATACATTGAAATCCAATATTTCCAGATTATCCAAAATTTTCAATTGTCCACAATTATTATGGGTAATCAACGTTGTGCTTCACGAATGATACCACCCAGCATTTCTACTATTCTTACACTGACATGCAACTATTGCCCAAAAATGCAGTGCAAATGGCAATTGCCTACCCATTTATCTTTTATTTGTACTTCTATTTATCATTTCAGATATTTGTATTGTATTATAACAAAAGAATGGAATTCAATGCCTTTGATAGAAATTCATGCATTTCAGTGTTCACGAAGTCCTTGCTCTAATAAACTACCTAAACTTTTTTTGGTATAGATCCATTTAACTTGGGGACTTACTGTACTTATTGTCAGAACTTAAAGAATTGAAAGTACCCACAAAAGAAGCCCTAGATTTACCATGTTCAGTGAGCCTATAACTCTAGCTGAACTTCCTGTATACAATTTTATTTACTGCCATCATTTTGTCCTATTTGTCAAATATAATAATTCAAATCTTGCATACATTTTCCCATTGGTCATGATTCACTCCCAGGATTTTTTTACAGTTTGAATTAAATCAAATTCTGTTGAATATTTTGTTGGTTTTCATTGGCCTAGTTTGGTAACTCCATCATCGTATAATTTGGTTAGATAGCCCCACAAGTGGATGTCAAGTGATTTTATTTCGAAGGGTGTTTGTCTGAGGCCATTCCGTATGATTTGCTTCACCATTGGTGATTGAAGGGAGGGTAACTTTGTGATCTGTTTGAACATATGCTCTTGCTAACCCACTTGTGGCCAGTTTATAATGACAATTTTGCTTGACACTTCATTTCATATTGACCACACTACTTTTAAGATTTTCTTAAGAAAAATTAGCCTAGCGATGCCCTCTGTTTGTCTATATTATAAACCAATGCAAAGAATAGATTTATTCAAATTGTTGGTGAATATTGTGCGATGGTTTACAATTCTACTGGGTAAGCATGTAATACCTCTCCATAGAAGCTGTTTTCAGTTTTAAATTTCTCAAGATGCCTACAGAAGCACTTAACAAATGATAAATTGACTACAGCATAGCATGAAACTATCGATTTAATATATTGTAAACCTAAAGATTTATGTTTATTTAAGCTGCACCTAATCCTTTTGTATTTTGTGCATTAACTTGACCATTTTATTTATTTTGCGACAAGTAATTTGCAATTGGCATTAAGACTTAAAAATCACTATAGATTCCAGTTAATATGGCATTTTGCTTACATAACTGATTAAATTAAGCATTTATTGGCATCCATATCATTTTGACTCTAAAAGATTTGCCTTTTAATCTTTCAAAGGTAGCAAGTGAATTTACGTTTTTAACTAATTTATTAAAAACGTCAGCATTTTCTCACTTAAAATGTTCAGAATAATAAGGATTAAAAAAGGAATATGTTTTTATCTTTTTGAATACATTGAAAAGTTATGCACTACTTAAACATTTAACAATCAAGCTGTAAATATCATTTTCTGACTGCCAGATAATAGCCTGTTGGAAAATATGCCAAAGGTAATGGTTGTTTGTGTGGGTCTCTGGTGTTTGCACATTATATGGTATTAATTTTTAATTTTGCCAAGCGAATGTGTATTCTTCTATTCATTTGGTACTCTTCTGTCTGCCTTTAAAGATGTCATGAGCATGAAGTTTTGGCATTATTTAATAATGACATTATAATTAATATTATGCAGCTACTCAAGTTTGACTATTGTATCTACTTACTTCACTTTATTTACTTTCTGTCTATTCCCTTCCCTTTTGGGACCTTCCATTAACAATTAGCATTAATATTGTGAAGAGCCATGTGCAGACTATGAATGAGCGGATAATGTCAATCATAAAAGCCCTGAGAGGAAATTTTATCAATTGCATTAGACAGCTCATGTGCAGTCACTGATGATGGAAATAGATTTTTATCATGTTAATTCGTCATGTATGGTTGTGCCTGGAGATGCACCAAATATGGATTTTGACCAACGACAGAATTACTAGCTTTAAAAGATTACACATGTAATTTTGGTAGGAATTGTTAAAAATAATTAATCACCACAACTTTTATTTTCGTTTATTTGAAAAAAATCATGAAAAGGTAGGTAGGCCTTCACTTGTTCAGAGGGTACTGAGTTCCAAAACAAAACAAGTTATTTTGACGCATAGAAATGCTTACAAAAATGGGTATGATTTACAGAATAAATTATTTTGATCCCTTTTGGTTATAAATAACACCCTTCACTTTCTCTAAACAGTCACCTGTCATATTCACAGATCATTCCACAATTTTTGCCTGGATTAGTGCACCTATAATGAAATTTTAAGACATGGTCCTGTGACCACAAATATAGTTTGCATGAAACTCATTCAAGATCTTGCCTAGATGAACTTTAGTGTGGATTCCCCAACATCATCTCTATTTCTTATGATTCAGCTATTTTCATCATAGGAGCTGTGGAGAGAAATATTTGATGATGGAGAAACTGAATACACTTTTGTAAAACCGTATGCCTAGGATCACTATTTGTAGTTTTCACAGCTATTTACATTTTTCCTCAACATAGTATTTACTAGAGTTTTGCCAATCAGACAATACTCTGAATTTGGTAGGTTTACTTAATCCATCAGATTATGGCCTTCACAGTGGATTGGATAAATCTAGAGAAAAGGTGATAACATTTACCAGGTGTTGAAAGGAAGCACAGGCAGATAGGATGGTTCTAATGGGGATAAAGGAAAGAATTTGATGGTCTAAATAATCAGTGCTTACTGTGTTGTGCTCCCTTGTGAACCTCAAAGCCCCATACAAAAAACAGCCCATCTAGCCTGAGCTTGTGTCATTAGAAGACTGCAGGCATCAGAAATATTTGTGCAAACCTCAACTTAGACCTCTCTTTCTCTCCCTCTCATCAGCAAGGAATGGTGTGTCCACGCACATTTCAGAGGTTTATTTGGCACAGGATAGAAATGATGAGTGAGAGAATGTCTTTGCTTCTTCAACATACCAATATTACATACAACATGGATAGTCATGACAGAAACGATGTTTTCCACACTCTGGGTATCACTTAAGTAATGCCTAAGGGTGACAGTGGCAGAGGGAACATTGAGAATAAAGAGCATATTGTGAATAATTGTTGATAAGAACATTTTCGCACCTAGCTCATAAAAGTACAGTTTTTTCTTAAATTACCATAATCTAAGTACCTTTACATCCCAGTTTGAATAGTTGGTGCATTTTTCCTTACATTAATGAATGCAGTGTTCCATGTTGTATTCAATTTTAAAAGGCTCACTTAGTGATGATAAGGTATCTATAGAAAGTACATTTAGGATTGGGACAGATCTCTTATAAATTCAATTAAAACATCAAATTTACATATTTGAACCCCAGAATTTTGGTAACATCTCACTGCACCACAAAAATAACAGGCCAATATGTATCTGAATTTTTCCAAGATATTGTTCAAGGCTGAATAATAAATAAATATAGATACACTAAAATGCTTGGAAATAAATTACTGCCTCTTAAATAACACTAGTTAACAAAAAAACATTGACAGAATAAGAGAAACTCAGAAATAGGATGATTGTGATTTTTGGTCACTTACTGCCATGGAAGGAAGAAAATAATTAAAATATATATGTACATTCCAACACAAAACCCTGCTGTATAGCAAACAAATATTCATTCACATGGAAATACACATTCAGAAAAGGGATAGGAGCACATGAAAAACAAATACAGGAGAGGTGGGGAAGGGGAATCAAGCAGATCACAAGTGTAAAAATATTTCCTTGACCAGGACTTAAACACCTTTGCCCATCTTTTATATGTTCCTATTCCTTTTCCTAATATCTATTTCCATGTGAATATATGTTTTAAACATAAACATAGTTATTGATCCAAAGGACAGTTTGTAGGTGAGGGTGGAGCTCACCTATGTAGTACTAAGCGCAATGGCATGTGAAATTCACGCATCAAGGGAGGGGGGGGGCAGTTCCTCCCCCGTGGCACAAATTATGGTTTCCTAGGAAATTCTACTACCGAATAATCACACAGATTGAGTGAAGATGAGGGTGTTGCCCCTGAACAACTGCATCCTCATTGTGTGTGTGTGTATATATATATATTTATATATATACACTCACACACATGCATAAATACCTTAAAGTATAGAGTTTTTAAAATGTTGAAAATAATAAAGGCATTGACAATCAAGCAGGAACTTAATATTCTGGATAAAGTTTGTGTGAATAAAAGAAACTTCTCATTCTATATTAAACTTTCCTACTAAGATATCTTAAATTTATTCAATAGTTTATTTTTCAATTACACTTATGGGTCTGGTTTTACAAGCAAATTGTTTTTTATAGTATAAATTGTAGCATCCTCCTGAGGGGTATATCATTTACATAAGATCAATGCACATTTTTGAAGAATCTCACCCTGCCATAACTTTAATTTTAAGAATATCTCAAATTTACATATTTTCCACTGATTTCTAAAATGTGTAAATTCCTGGATTTAGTTATTTATTCAGAATTGACTAACTACTCATTTTCATATTCGATAAAGGTGTGTGTTTTATCAAATTTAGGGATATAATAATTGAAGACAGTCCTATGGGTAGCTAAAGTTGGGCATATATGTATATTTGTGTGCAACATCTTGATGCATGGAGAGTAATAGTCATCCAATCAAATTTGTTCTCCCTGCATGATTCAAAACTGTACATTCGAATATTTGATCTAAACATTGAAAATGTTGTCATGAACATTGTGATATGTTATCATTTTCTCTTGTGAATCGAATTACTGGTCTTTTCTACCATGATATGGCTCCTATTCTAATCACACACGAAACTCGGTAACGGTTTCATAGAGTAAGTATTTCATGATAATATTAACAACAACCGTTACTTCTAGTACTCACCCTCCAATTTATTAAGGTAATTTGTATGTGGCAATTATACAAAATTAAATCATCCTGTTCTTTTCAACTTGTACTCTTTTAACAAAACCCAAAAATCAAATTCTGTGGACTTTAAAAAAATTGGGTGCAGTCATCTTTTTAAATTGAATATCCAAAATACCAATTAAATGATAGAAGATGTCAGGAATATTATGTTTCATGTAGTAGGTCACTTCTTTGGTCATATTAGTGTTAATGCTAGTCAGATGCTAAAGACATGTCTGAATCTGTTGGTAAGCATCGGTGAGCTGGGTCTATACAATAGTTGGTGAAGCCTCCATTCATGCAATCTCTTCATTGGTACAAATTATTTATATATTTCACAACTTTACTGTGTTGGTATTGATATCGTTATAGTCCCTTATTCCACCTGACCTCTAAATATTACACATACATTGAAGACAGTTACAATTTTGTGCAAAAGGAAATTAATGTTAAAGAATGAAGGGACAAACTTGGAATTTTATGGGGTGGCTTAACAGACACAAATCTGCACACATATATTTAAGCGAGAACTCACCTAAATCTATGATGAATAAAGGAATTTGAAGGGAAACTTTGATCAAATGTACTTATAAAGCTAATATGTTCAGATATTTAGATTAAGGACTAATATGTTGAAATGTTACATCATATGATTAGAATCTCAATGTAGTTTTGTCCAGTTGATACAAAACTTCTGTTTTAACCTTACTTACTTGTTTTAAACTTACTTTTTTACTAATTTGTGAATATTTTTACAACTTTTTTCATTATAATTTTATGGAAAGTCAAACCTTTACCTAACCCTCACCGCTGGCTCAGTGGAAAGTTTCACTGTTGTTCTGTTTAACGTCACAAAATGAAAATTGATATGATTTTAATGCAATGCAAATTGGAGATTAGTACGGAGTAACTTGGTAACTCAGGTGGTGTAAATTTTTAATGTCATTAACTCCTCTGGTCGATGTATTGGTGCTAGACCCTTTTGAAAATGTTAGTGAGTCATGAAAACCACTATGTTGTTTTTGTGAGGATGAGGATAGGTATACTTTTAAATCAATGGGAAATGGTGTAATTCTTAGCAAAACTGGCTTCATTATAATCTTATTAGGGCAGTTTTTTTGAAAAAATATTCTCTACAGCTCCCCTATAACATTCCACAATTTTAATGTCAACAATAGAGTGCAATAATAGAGAGCAGGATTCATGGCTTTGCCCTTATTAAACTTAATAGGAAGTTTGATTTTTTTACTAGCAGTACAATTAGTTCAGATTATCATGGATTCAGGCTTTCATATGTGATCTCTGAGAGATGTGTCTTGCAGTTGGACAAAGTACAGTTTGGTGTTTCTCTAGTTTATGGCTCAATTTGACAATTTTATGAACGGCATGTGTCTAGGGACTTTGAGATTAGAAGTGTTTTAAAATCTGAATTTAACTTTTTACTCTGCCTCAGTCATTTGCTGCAACTCTTTACATGGCTCAATGTGATGGCATCTAAAACTACTTGCACTTGTATAGGAATATTTTTATTTGAATGGTGTTTTTAATGTAGTTTGTGAAAACTTTGAAACTTGGCAGTCTTTTTCTTGACCTAGTGAAAAAATGAATGTTCAAATTGTCATGAGGATCACACATGTTTTTGTGAATGCATGTCTCTAAGTGTATATTCCATCCAAAATCCAAATGTATTCTTTGCACACCAAAGAGTTGCACTATTTTCATTCACAAAGCTAATGGGATTTTAAAGACTGGAGGGTTTTGAGGCTGTGCAGTGTGAATATTCCTTTTGTACAAATAATTGTGACTATGCCTTTCACTGCCAGTGACAAAACAGTTAGCAGCTTGTTAGATTAACTTAAAGATAGCATCTACTTATTGTAAAAGCCTTTTCTTCACTCTGCAGTTCTATTGGAAATTTTTATTTGGCCTGGAATATTATATATTTTTTATACAGTGAACAATTTCACTCAGCTCCTGCAAGCCATGGCTTGACTTAATAATTGGATGTTTCAGTGAATTTTTTTCTTGTATCAAATGTACCTGAAGACATCTGGAACCTCAAGTTACTTTCTTGATTTGTGAAGGTAATAGTTCAGTAGTTTTAAAGTGATAAAAGTAGACATGTATATCCTGTGTCCTACACCTATTATGGGAAATATTTGTATTAGAAACTCCATCTTAGGTGAAATACTGATTTGGTCCTAAAAGTGTATGTTAACACCATAAAGAAGGGCTACATGTTTTTCTTTTACTTAATAATATTATGGTATTGAAGTGTGATCGTAATTTAATGAAGGCATCTTTTTCACTACTGAAATATGTCTGAATATCTTTTCAGAAACTATGTCAAAGTTGAATTTTAATTTTATAAAATACTTTGTGGTTTATGCTGTGTTAGATTAAAATTCCTTCTGCTCTGCTTTTTTTTATAGTAAAGGCATTTCAGATCATCCATTTCCACTCTGTGGTTTACAAATTGTACTATACAGAAGCAATAATTATTAGTTTGAGGGAAGAGTGATTTTAATATTTGGAATGAGTTTTTTATTGCTCCTCATGCCTAAGAATCACAATTCTTTGGAAATTCCCTATCATCTAGTTTCTTTGGTATTTCATTTTTTGAGAGAGAAGGTGAAGTATTTGAAATGTGTATTATGAGTTCTTATTTTAATTGTATGAATGCATTTCATAAGGATATGAATTAAAATGCTGTAAATACTCAATACTTTGGTTTAGTTTGTTCACAACATTTTTGAATTTCGTTTTAGCATTTCAAACATACTTAATGAATGACTATCATTTTATAAATATGGGCACTAGTTATTAAATTTGATAAAATAGATTTGTCTTTGTTATTTTCCCCCAAATGGCATTAAATCTTCAGCAAAAAGCCATGAACTCTGCCACCGAGTTGGTTTATGCAGTTTTGTGGCAGTCATTGTCATGTATGACTAGAGGAATGGAAAATTTATCAAAGGCACTCATTAAGCTTGGTGCAGAAAGTAATCTCTTGTAATTTAGTACCATCCTCATTGAACACAATTTATTTGCAAAGATTTTTTTGATATTATAAAAAATTTTAACACATTTTTGAACAAAATGTGTTGTTTCACTATTTCACTTTTGTGTGTGGGATTTATGACCTGACTTTGGGACAAGTTGAATGCTGGTTGATTTGTTTGTCAAATATTTCTGCCTTAGCATATGATTTCTGATATTGTTTTGAAAAAAATAGGGAACAAATGTCAAGTTATACCATTTTGTGGCAGTTATAAATTATCTCCTTGAAATATTGGTGAAATTATTTATCCTGCCTATAATTGTTAATATTAAACTTCGCTAATTTTTTATAAATATTGGAAAATTTTTAAGGTGTTAAGGATTAATTGTTGAGGTAGTATGTATGATGTTCATTATTCATTTTCTTGCTGTCCTTGTTATGTTGCTTCAAATGCTTCGTTGCCCTTCAATTTAATGTGTCAAATCAAGTTGACTTTGTCAAAGTTTTCCTATTGGTTTTTAATTGATTGTGAGAGTGATATGTGAACAGCTGAATAAAGAATTACTTATCAAAGTAAAATTTAAAAAATAATGTTGCCATTATTACCAAAAATCCTTCCCTCTTCCTTTGGTTACTTCTAAGGTTTGTGTGTCACAGATGGTGTCCAATGTTTGGCTTCATTTGTGTATCATGTTTTGTTGAGGAATTCTTCCATACCAAGCTCAACATTGGGGAATCTTTTATCAGAATGAATACCACAAAACTTAAGAAGCCCCAAAGAAAACTTGACTGTGCCTGACCAGGTTTTGTCAGATGTAGTCAAAGAATAATATTACCTAGTTGTGTAATAGTGTGTTGTGATAATAATGTTAATGCCACTCCCCTTTCTCATCACATTCTTCCTCATTACCCACTTTCTCCTCCCACCCAGTGACAATAGGGGTCCAAATGTCCTGTCAAAATGTAACCGATTGTGTTGTCAACAATTGGGCAAAATCTGATTTTGCACAAATAAATTTTTTTAGACCGTATCAAATTATGTACGTCTTCCTATACTGTTGAGGAGTACAGCAAAGGAGCCTGCAATTGCCAATGTGATGATTATAAGTATCGGGGTTGTTAATAAGTGTCCTTTGCAGTTTCAGTAATACAGATGTAAAACTTTCATTTTTCTGAACTTAACGAGGGTTGTGGTGAGTTGAGTAACGGTATTTGAAACTGAAATAAACATCTCACAATGTTGCTATCAGAACTCATCAATGCAATTGCTACAAATAATGCCATGGCCACCAGATATTGCACGAATAGAAGATGAATTTACTGTCATTATCACGCTAGCATTTCTGCATGATGTGATAAGTGCTTTTATTCATCTCATGCCCCACTACATGTTTTGTGTGTAATGCATCCATTCATATGGCTCTCACAGAGTCACTAAATGGCAAGTACAATAGTACTCTTATACTATTCAGGAATGACTCCAGAATTTAAAGCACTATTAAAGTTGACACCAATGAAAGTTTGGACTCTTCTGAAGACAAAACTCACAATAATTCAAGCAAAAGAAACATTTAATAGTAATGGTTTGTTTTTATATATACTTTGCAACTACTTGAGTGTATATTTTATTAACTTATTTATCTCATTTTGGTTTCAGTTGCTCCTGGTTCAGGTTTGGAATGATTATTCATTTCCTGTCCCTGCATCACAGCCTGGAAGTTGAAGCAGTGCATTGGGGGGCTTGATACAGTAATACATAATATATTTTGAAGAATACAGCAGAGAAGGTTTGATTCCTACCATCAGCATTTATGTCAGTCAGGCATCAAAGACAGTATAGAATTATATAAAGATAAACCTGCATCATGATTAATATAATTGTAATGATGATACAGTTACTTCTTATTAAACAATTATTATATAAGTTCATTGAGAAGGCATATTATTATCAGTCATTCATTTGCAAATAAACATAATATATACGAGGAAGAAATTGTGGGGGAGGAGAATCAGAGGTCTTCTATTTTGGATAACTTATATAAAATCTTGCTCATGCCCATCTCATTATAGATCACCCCATCCATGTATGAACCACCCACGATAGAACAGTGCACTTCAATTTAATTATTCTTCTGGTGATGATGGGACTGCCTCCTGGTGCTGAAATGTCGGTATAAGATAGACTTAAATAACACTAGTACACATAAGTTGATATATTTTTGCAATTAATTTGTAGCAATGAAGAGGCTGCACCAACTATTGTATAGACCCAGCTCACTGATGCTTACCAACAGATCCAGACATGTCTTTAGCATCTGACTAGCATTAACACTAATATGACCAAAGAAGTGACCTACTACATGAAACATAATATTCCTGACATCTTCTATCATTTAATTGGTATTTTGGATATTCAATTTAAAAAGATGACTGCACCCAATTTTTTTAAAGTCCACAGAATTTGATTTTTGGGTTTTGTTAAAAGAGTACAAGTTGAAAAGAACAGGATGATTTAATTTTGTATAATTGCCACATACAAATTACCTTAATAAATTGGAGGGTGAGTACTAGAAGTAACGGTTGTTGTTAATATTATCATGAAATACTTACTCTATGAAACCGTTACCGAGTTTCGTGTGTGATTAGAATAGGAGCCATATCATGGTAGAAAAGACCAGTAATTCGATTCACAAGAGAAAATGATAACATATCACAATGTTCATGACAACATTTTCAATGTTTAAATCAAATATTCGAATGTACAGTTTTGAATCATGCAGGGAGAACAAATTTGATTGGATGACTATTACTCTCCATGCATCAAGATGTTGCACACAAATATACATATATGCCCAACTTTAGCTACCCATAGGACTGTCTTCAATTATTATATCCCTAAATTTGATAAAACACACACCTTTATCGAATATGAAAATGAGTAGTTAGTCAATTCTGAATAAATAACTAAATCCAGGAATTTACACATTTTAGAAATCAGTGGAAAATATGTAAATTTGAGATATTCTTAAAATTAAAGTTATGGCAGGGTGAGATTCTTCAAAAATGTGCATTGATCTTATGTAAATGATATACCCCTCAGGAGGATGCTACAATTTATACTATAAAAAACAATTTGCTTGTAAAACCAGACCCATAAGTGTAATTGAAAAAGGAATAATTGAATATCTCAGTAATGTCCACAAAACATGTAGGATTAATTGGATATCCGATGTTCAACAGCAAGAACTGTGTATTTGGCCAATTCAAAAGAAAATCAGCACCACTTTTGAACCTAAGCTCCCTTTTATTTACACAAAAACTGAACTGTAAGGATGGAAGTAGATTAAATAAGTTTCATGACACCACTGGGAACGGAATGTGTCATTCCTTTGTCTGAAGGTAATTCGGAATTACTTTCAGACATTTTTTGAGAAAATCAGCAATACATTTTATTTCCATTATTTTTTCATAATTGAATAGAATTCTTTACAATTTTGGGCTCTAATTCATCATTTGTAGTCATTTTAAGTCATCAGCTACTAGCACAGAATTGGAGATTGAAAATATTCCATGTGACTAAGTGCAGTATAGAATATGTATTTTGTGTAAACATATACTGTGTAATATATTTACATTATGATCTTGTCATACAAATTTTACAGATTAGGATTTATATAATTAAGCCAGATACTTGCAGCATTAAGTACTTAAAAAACATTAGAGTAAACACATAATTCCGCAAAGTAGGTTTCAAAAAGTGAACAACTAACGCTTTAACTTCACATCACTTTAAATAGATGCTCCTGTAATGCAGGTACAGTTGAGTGTCAGTACAAATTACACAAATAAATCATTGAGGCACTGTTCACAATTAGAGCAACTCCAGGTTTAGTTACTCGTGTTGAGCAATGTTGAACTGAGCCAAGATAAAATACTGAGAGCCTCTCTTTTGTAATTTAGAATAGAAAAAGGCTTATTTCACAAAAAATAAAAAGGAATTGATGAAAATGTTTTCACATAGACATTACTTTTTTCACCTTTAACTTCTATGATTAGAGAAGTCTAAAAATCAGCAACTGCATCACTTCTTGGAGCTATAGAATTCATTTTAAAACATGGATAAAATGGTAATTTCCAGAAACCACTCACACCTATCGCACTCTCTCTGTGTGCCCTATGTATCTTATTTTAAATGTATTCCTCATGACGTTTCACCATTATATGGTGAAACGGATGGTACAATACCAAATAAATTCTCTTTCATTTGACAGATATTTAACTATTTCAACATTTTGAATATATTCAATTTTAAATCTTATACAAACACTATGCTACCACACTGTGGTAGAGAGAATTACTGAAAGGCAGTATCAATAAATGAGACAATACTTGAATATACTACTGATGAGTTCCATGCTTCATAATTTGGATAAAAACCAAAACATTTTTTTTTGTTTGAAGAAGATTTGAGAGAACAAATCCTTTCCTGGTCCCACCTCTGGCTTTCCAAGTAAATCAAGAGTCTTCTACCAATATTGAAAATTATGTTTGTATTATCACGAAGTGGCCAGTAAGTAGGTACTCCTAAAATTCCATACAAATGTTAGTTAGCTACAGGGAGTTAGTTCATCACAGTGAAAACAGCACAAGTCAGTCCTCAATCTTTTGTTAAAAATATTCCTGAACTTTGGGCAGTTGTCGGTGGGACATATACTTACGCATTACATACTACAGAGATGCAAACAAATCCAATTTAATTTGTTTCTAATTAACTTGGCAAAAAGAACTTTAAAGGCCAAGCATCACCCATTGGTTTCAACAACAGAGTAAGGATCCCATTGCCAGTACAGTAAGGTGGCATAATGACATCTCAGCGCCACAAATGAGAAATTTGTCCATTTTATGATATTAAGGCACTAACGTGAACACAAAATGATAGACATCCACACACTTGCATTTACTGATATGTTACTTCGTCTGCAAGACCTAGCTGGTAACGCAAAATTTATCGCTTCTTAGGCACATGATTTCTTCAATGTCAGTCTGTTTAAAAAATAAAAACTATCTCACAAAGATGTATACAACAGATATGCCGAAAGGAAATAAGAAAGAAATTAGTGCGCCTCTCAAGATTGTGTTCAATTCTCTTTCAGCCCAGGTACTCGTTAATCCAACGGCAATACTAGTCAATCCCAACAGGAAAGTTATCACTCCAAAGGATTTGTGCATTCTCTTCAGTCTATAAGGCTTTATGATCTGAGTCAATTTTGTTCTATATGAGTTGATTATACCACCAAGTGCAGAACAGGCAACACATGCACAGGAAACAACTCCGATAGTCCCATGCCAAGTCGTAAAATGATTCTTGCCATTAGACACCTTGACTACGTAGATACAAATAAAACCTAATGCTACGGTCAAGCATGAAGCTACTTGTATTATGAAATGCAAATTTATCTTTCTTTCCCTAGGTAACGAATGGACGTAGGTATCTGGACTGTGAAAAATTTGGATGCCTTCGGCCATCAAAACAATAAACTGAAATAAAGGAAAAATCCATTGCATTTAATTACAACTATAAGATGACAGCAATTACCACTGTCTTATTAATAATGGCATATTGACTTTAGAACACATTCATATTAAAGAATAATGCTAATTATCACTCAAATTCCACATTATGGAGGTAAATTATTCATGAATGACCTAAGCAAATGTATCCTTTTATAAAAATAAGAATAATGAGGTGGAGTACAGATACTTACGGCTATTGTCATCAGAAATGGGTGTAGAGCGAATAAAGATGCATTATACATGAGAAAATAAACAGCGACAACGGAATAAACGATGGAAAAAACGCGGGGTACGAGTCGCCACGTCTCCATCCCGAACATATTAGACTATTATCTAAGCACACAAGATCAAAGGTCATCTAACAGCCATGCACTCTGATTGCATTGAAGAATTTCGTTTATGTTCAGGCTAAGGGTGACATGTATTTCTTTCGGCATAAATACTCCTTTCAGTTATCTTAGTCTGTTTGAAGAGAAAAAACTAATTTTTACTGAGGGAATTCTACTTTCCGCGAAACTATCTTCCACGGTAGTGATTTCTGAGCAGGTCTCGGTGTTATAGCGGCAAACTTACCGGTCTCCATTAATCAAAACATATCGATAAGGACGTTCAAGAAGTTCAACATCTTATGATACTACTTAAGGTCATCTAGAAAACTCCAAATACGTGATGGTAATGTGAAGCGGGCGCGGTGTTTGTAGCGGCAGTGGATATAACTAAGGCCCAAACCCAGAATCACCCCTCCCATTTCTTCCAACTCCTAACATGTGTGCCGCACATCTGTAATGAAATAGGTAGTCCTATGAATGGAAATACATGAACGTGCACAAAATATTTCATTGAATTATGTTGTGACACTAACTTATATAAAAATGACTACAAAATCAATCAAACTGCTTCAAAAATGACGCAAAGAAGAACCCTCTAAATTCTGTCGAGTTTGGAATTCCTGACACCCAATGTTGAAATCAATCAATTAACTGATGCTTTACCGTTAAAATCCTTAGCTCAACTTTCTTCATTGACCCAGATCTGGATATCAAAACGTGGCCTAATATACTCATTAGTGCACTAATTACTCAATAGTGCACTCATTCTAAGGTCTCAAAGGGATGCTATTGGTACAAGAACTTCCATTAATAGTAATAATCATAATAACAATAAATGTTATTTGTCCAGCGATTTTGTTGGAGAAGTTGTTACAACTGTTACACTTGATCACACGTCACGGGAAAGTAACAAAATACATACATAGATACAAGATATTATCAGGCATTATCAAGATATCTAGCAATTGAATAAAACATATTTAATTTTAAGAACCTACGTAGATTGACTTTAAATGCAGCCACACTTTTTTGGGCCTTTATATCACCTGGGAGTTTATATAAATTTGAAAATAAACACAGTAATCACCCCGAGGGTCGGTCTAGATGGAGATGGTGGAGTTCACCCAGTACTAAGCCAGAACATGTGTAAATATTCACACATCAGGGTAGGGGGGCCAGTTTCTTTCCCTGTGCTGGATATGGTTTCCCAGGAAGATCTGGTACCCAAAAAATCAACTAGCTTGGGTGGAGCTGCAGGTGCCCAGAGTGCCTTGCCTTGGAATCAAGCCTGGGACCTCCAGTCAGTAGTCTAACACTCTACACCCTGGTCTACTGTGACCCGCTCTATTTGAGTTTAAAAATATAAATAATCCATAAATTTGAAGCCCCATAAAATTTGGGCCAGCACCTGCAATTTTGGTACATATATATAAAACATGCAGCTGCTCATTCTGCATAGTAGAATATTTGTGGATATCACAATTTTTCACATAATGAGATAGATTTCTTTTTGGATATACTACTACATGGAAAATATAAATAAATAGCACTGGCAAAACATCCAATTTTTTAAACGGGACAGCAAGGGGCATTGTGTTTTGCAAACTTCATGAACCAAATGACTCTTTTTTGGACCCTGAAAATGGCCAAGGCCTTAGATGAGGAACCCCACCAAAGGATACTATATGCTATGTGAGAATAAAATTCTCTATAGTATAGTGCACAGAGAACAGCCACCGAAACTGTTGATATAATGACCCTTAATAAAAAGCAGGCTGAGCTTAACTTACTGGTTAAAGTACTTATGTGTCCATGCCAAGAGATTTGAGAATTGATGTGGAAACCCAAAAATTTGGTATTTTTTTCCTTCGCATCAACTTAAATAAAAAGTACTTTGCTTACTTTACTTTTATTTGAAAAGTATATTGGGAGAGACTTTTCTATATTCAAATCTAGGAAATTATTATGACACCAGGAAAGTAAGGTGTTGCTAACCTGTTTACACTTAACTATCAATTCATCAAAAGTAGGCAATACAAGAATAATGTTGGTGTCATTAGCATATCACATGGGGTAGCACCATTCATATGTTGAAAACTATCTACAAGATCATTTATGTAAGAAAGAAACAAGACAGGGCCAAGAACAGTGTTGAGGAACACCTCAATTATGGACCTTACTTGGGAAAAAAAGATGTACCATTTTTAGAAACAACCATGGGTAGTATTCTATTAAATAGGTAGGATTTAATCCAAGCATTAGGTATGCCACGAATACCCATCCTATGGAGTTTCTTGAGAAGTAATTGGTGGTCAACAGAATCAGAAGCTTTTGAGCAATTGAAAAACATTTCAGCAACTTCCATTTTTTACCTAGAGCATTTAGAGTCTGAGTTATTAACTGATAGTTAGCAGAAGATATAGATTTATATTCCTTAAAACCATGCTGAGATGGTGAAAAGAGATTGGAAACCTCTAGGTAAGAAACTTACTTATCATTGAATGCCTTCTCAAATATTTTGCTGAATTGGTTCAGTAGAGAAATTGGACAGTAGGAGTTCATGTCATGTTTATCGCCCTTGTTTTTATAGAGTGGAATTACTTTTGAAACCTTCAGAGGAGATGGAAACACTCCTAATTCAATAAATTCATTTATGAGAAAATGAAGAGGCTGCATAACGAAGTCAATAGATTATTTTATAATGCAACTAAGAATTCCACCAAAACCAAAGCTTCATTTTGTACCTAGATTCTTCAATATATTTTTCAGTTCAGAATTTGTAAGGGGATAGAGAAATAGGGATTTTGAGTGAGTAGCAGCAATGGCTTCTAAATTAGGAGAGTTGCTCTGATCAGCAATAGAAGAAGGTTGAAAGTGATCACCAAAGTTACATGAAAGTTTGGAAAAGTCTGATATAGTAATTCCTTATGAATTGCATGTCAACTCCTTATTTGCACGGAATGGCATTAAATCCGTTTAGTACCAGGATATAAAAACATATAATGATCTACCTTATGACATGCAATTCATTCATTCTCGTACATTTTAAAATACAGGCACATTTAAAAAGTAGCTGGAGGATTGCCTTCAAATATGTAATACAATACATTTATATATAAGTAATTTCAATTGAAACTCTCAAACTCTATACCTCACTACTAACTCAAAACAACGTTATAATTGAAATTTGTAACATAAGTAACCATTTTCTACGGCTGACTTTGTGAAATGCAAATCATCCAATTTCAATCAGTTCCTTTCACTTTCTACGCCCTCGATTTCTTTAAAATTTTAATATTCAAAGTACCAAAGTGTTCAGACAAAATAAATATTGTCACCATACTATTTTACATGTTTTCGAAGCATAAATGAGAGTATTCTTAAAATATCCCTCATTAATACTAGACTTAGGCAATCACTGGGAGATTATTTGCGCCTTCAAAATTTCAACTCGGCTGCCCATTGGCCAAATCACCAAACGGTACCCCGCTTTGATTGGTCAATCAAACAAAAAGAGGGTTGATACACATTTTAGATGCAATGATTAAAATTGTGCAAACATAGAAGTTAAGTAAAATCACATAAAAAATATTAAAAAAAAACTTTTGATAAATATATTTGTATATAAGTAGAATTTTTTAAATAGTTTGATTTACCCCCGTTGCAATCGCTACATTCTTATAGCCGTCATGGCAGTTCACATTGTCCTAAGAAGTGACAACCCTGACCAACGCGACTAATAGGGAGGTAGGTTAACTACTTACAAATTCCAGGCGTTTGGCAACACCTAGCGGGTTAAACTCAAACTTCCGTATTTATAATCTTGGTGTCCCCGTATGCGAGTAATTCTTCGTATTTTCTGAAGGGAGCTAGCGAAACTATTGAGAGAAGGTTAATCCTGTTGCTGCCGTAATGATAACAATCGGGTCCTGAAGTATATTATGGTAAAATTAAAATATTGTGGTTCATTAAATATGGCGGGAATAATTACGTGTAGAAATTATTACATGCGTTGACGGTCCACGGTAGTTAAATAACGTGTGCTTACAGCATATGGCATTGTTACACTATGTTGTAAAATATTTCGGGACATGCTTTATTTATTTTTGGTCAACTTGTTTCCATTGTTTAATTGGCCGTTATGTTTACCACACCGGCATTGCTTACTGTCTGTTAAGGTGATTTGGGTTGACGAAAGATTTTACCCAGATTTCGGCCGTGCATGGATATTGTAGAGTAGGTTTTTATTTTGATAGATTGTTGTGACCTGTTTTATGGTCTACATAGACTAAGTTATCTTTCAGAACACAATTTTGTACACTTGCGGAGTGAAACGATTGTTTACTTTAAAACAATGGCTATTACCCTGAGGTTCTGTGTAAATTTGTAGTGGTAAATGTCAAAAATATAAATACCTTCCCATTGTAATTAATGAGTTAAACTACGCCAAGTTATTCCTAGGTTCCGTCAAGTTTGTCAGGTGTCAATTAACATTGTGCTTCTGCGGCGATGTAACTTAAGAAATAATTCTTAGTGCTGAAAGCATTGGTTGCCAGGCGAGAGTGGAACCATTTGTTGGAAGATTTGATGGAACCATAAGTTGTAGACATCAGTCACTTTTTAATTATTGAGTAAATTTTAAATACAACTAAGGAAGGTTCCTATTTTTTTCAGAAAATGGTGCCTAACAAGGGAAAGCAGACATTGAGGAAGGCAAACGGAAAGCCTAAGGAGCAATCGAAAAACAATCTTTCGAAACAGAGCCCTGTTATGAAAAAAGAGGGATCGGAACCAGTTGAAATAAAGGAAAACACACTCACTTTTCCACTCCTTAAAACCGTGGATAATGGTCGACTTATGCCTCGATATACATCAAGTAAGTTATGTACTGTGCAAAAAGCAGTCTTCAAGTGTTTCATTAATATTTGTAATTGGTATACCTGACAGATTATTTAGATTTTCAATTGAAATCTAAACATCATACGATACATTAGAAAGGTTACAGTCAAGCCTCGTTATTTAAGCCCCTTGGACAGGGGATTATGTTCAAATGGACAGCTGTACTGCACAAGTGCATCAAATTTTTATGCGATATGAATGGCACCTTGATTATTAAGATTTCATGCCGTGTGTACCCACTATCCAAATGCTACGGTAATATGCAAGCATGGATTTAAGTAAACTTGTAGATACAGTCGATATACATGTTACCTTCAAATATAGTCAATTTGGATACAATTATACATGCCATATTATAGGTTATTCCACAGTATCAATACTGAAGAAAATTCAAAAGTTAACTCCACCACAGATTTTCATCTCCACACCATTTTGCTTACTTGGTTCTCATGATATATAAAATGTTACCAACTCTGAGCAAGACCGTGTGGACACCTTTGAGCCTATCCTTAATGCCTTCTTAACCCTTTTCCACTAGTTTTGAGAATTTTTTTTTGGTGCGATAGTCACAAAACATCATATGCCCTAATGGAATTTTCAAAACAGAAAGTACATACATAAGGGTGCCCGAAGGTGCACTTAAAATGGCTGGTTTTATATTGTCATCAACATTATTTTAAATTAAAGGAGTTCACAGGCTCAGGAAAAGTTCATCAGTATTTCATCCTAAAAATTGGTTTTCTTCAAATCTCCCAGTTTTTTTCAGTGTTTTTCAATTCAGTGTTAATTCCCTTGCCACGTGATAGGTTCTCTGTTTTTTGTCCCACATTGACCTTTAGGGATAGGGCCTATAATGTTGAGAAGGAGAAAGAAAACATCAAGCATGAGAAGGAAAGAGGACATTTAGATATGTTAAGGCTGTGGGAGGTTGGACGGGGCTATAGCAGGATTATTGGAGCAATGGTTTCAGTGCAGTATGCAGTAGAGTGGAAGAGAGCCAGTTAGTGGGTGGTGGTATTGGTTTTGGATTAAAAGTTAGGGAGAAGTGGAGTAAACCTAGAGATGGCAAGCACTAGAATAATTTGGTTGGGATAAGGACTAAACCTGGCAGTCATAGGGAGGAATGGGGAGGTAGGGTATAAAGTCAACCACAGGAAGTAATTGGTTATATTCCTGGATGGAAACACTTGGTAAAAGTTGGGAATCAGTACTTGGTGGCAGGTGGAAATAGGGGGCATGGGGAATGTTACTTCCATATGCCACCGGGAATGCTTCCAAAGGTCATTTTGTTTGTGGTCGAAAAGCATTGTGCATTAGCTTTCAGCCTACCCTCGTATTTGCCCTAGGAGCCTCTTTGCAACAAAAATGACAAGTGCTGAGGACTCATACTAGTAATATTGATAAAGGTTGCCCCATTC
Organism: Hetaerina titia; assembly: GCA_037158775.1. Taxonomy (NCBI): domain Eukaryota; kingdom Metazoa; phylum Arthropoda; class Insecta; order Odonata; family Calopterygidae; genus Hetaerina; species Hetaerina titia. The sequence continues at coordinate 12,186,539 of CM073779.1, forward strand.
TAGACTATGTATTTGAGAAGTTCTCTCGCGTTTCCCACTGGGTCAGGTTGCAGTACACCGACGTTTCGATGGCTGACTGCCATCGCCTTCAGGGTGAAGTTCAGAGCATGGAAAAGGGCTGGTATTTATACTCTCACTTTGGGAAATCCGAGAGAACTTTTTGAATACAAAGAGAGTATAAATACCAAGCCTTTTTCATGTTCTGAACTTCACCCTGAAGACAATGGCAGAGTCAGTCATCGAAACATCACTGTACTGACCCAGTGAGAAACACGGGAGAACTTCTTGAATACCACACGCCGGGAAAACCTGAGATCCTTCATCTAGACTATGAATGACTATGTGTTTGCCTGAGTTTCTATGATCTCATTGTCATGTGATATCTTACTTTTTTTGTGGCTCATTTCTTATCACTTTCAAATCTGTCATTTGCCATCACCTGTCGTTTTCATTAGTATCTTTTTCATTCTTACCTACCTAGATGGAAGAAGGGACTATAAGTCTCAACCTCGCCCAATTAAGTTGATAAATAACTAAATTCCCCTTTTCCTGTGTAATCACTTCACTATCCCACTGTATTAATTTTGGTGAGTTCACATTGACCTTTAAGTCCATATACTCTGAAGGGAAATATCTTTGTTGGGTTTGGACAATTTGTACGAGTTTGCTCATTGGATAGAGAGATTGTCAGGAGTGTGTTTGCGATGTGGACAATCCATTCGATATCTTTCGGGACAGTGAGTTTCTGCAGTGATCCCAATTCCTGAAGGAAGTTGTGATGGGGTGGATGCTGCAATTTTTCAACCTCAACTGATGAGAGGAACTCAGAATGAGGACCTGTAATGATACCACCAGTTTTAAAGCTTCTGATTGAATTGAGATATTTTGATATCAGCTGTTATCAAGTGAGTATTTCTATTCTGTAAATTGTAATAATATCAGAAAATTTGTTTATCATATCATATGTGCTACTTGAGCATATTCTATTTTCCAACCTCATGCTACACACTAATATCTATTGGAATGTGTCCAAAATATGTTTCTTTGTATGATATTGTATAGATGGTCTAACCACACTTGAAAGTAGTGCCAATGTTATCAAAACTTAACCTGATCTATTGCATCTCGATATTCATTGAATAGTTGTAGGATTAATGTTTTTATTTTTCTTAAAAAGTGCCTAACAATATTTGTTGTTCATCATTTTTGAAAAATTAACATTTAATACATTTACTTGAGCAACAGAAAATGATATCTGCCACATTCCTTTTGCACCAAAACAGTACATGTTTTTCATACCATAGGACATGATTTATAGACTACATTCATATTTCTAATAATATTGACATACATCTATCAAGTGGTTATTTGGAATAAGCAATAAGTCATGCATTATTTTTGCCAATGCAAACTTTTTCTTTAACATAGTTTATGTTCAGATTTAAATTGTGAACATATGTTAACTCTACAGTTTTAAAATTGATGCATTATAAAGATTTCTCTGGCATTGTTTATGTGTATGCATATACAGTGGAACCTCGTGCAACAAGCATAATTAGTTCTGGGAACTTTCAAATAAAGCAAAACACTCAACAAGTGAAACATTATTTTCCTTATAAGTTAATGTAAAATACAATAATGCATTCCAGGCCAAAAAAAAGGAGAATTCAAAGAAACATTCATTGTTTTGGATCATGGTTTATTTACATATTTTCTTCTATCGTGGAATGAACCAACCTGGTATGTGAACTAGTTTTGTAAAAAAGATTCGAAATAGTTTATTATTGTTGATATGTTCCATATTCTTTTTACTAGAAAGCTGCCTGGGGACATTTGTTTTTGCCAACAATATAAATTTTATTTAAAAAGGGGCCTAAGCATTATTATTAAATAAATTTCTAGCATGTATAGTCACTGCGTTATTAGGACAATGCTTCGTATCCATGGTACAATGCACCAGTTTCCCATGACCTCCCCAACTTATTTCGCCTGCTCTTTTGGACTAACACCACATTGAAGACTCACAAAAGTTTCTGTGGTAAACAAGCAGGAGTTTAATTTTAAAATTACTCATTGTATTGGAATAAAATGGCAGTGTTAGATGGCCTTTCATTAGCTGTGGCTGGGCAATGCATTCTCCTCCATAGTTACATATGCATCATCATCAATATTTCAATCCTAGTATTGGTTTACTTCAGCCCTTCATTCTACTCTATTTAACGTCAATGCCCTCAATCGTTGATATCCTCTCTGTTTTACATCCTTCTTGATTTGTCCTATGTACATGTCTATTGGTCTTCCTTGTGGAATCTTTCATTCTATTTTATTCCCAATCAATCCATTGTTCCTCATTATATGCTCATTCCATCTGTTTCTTCTGTGCCCTAGAGTTCTCCATATGGTCCTATCCTCTTCTATTTACTTCCTCGTTTGATACTTGGTCCATTTAATCTTCAGCATTCTCCTCCAGTACCATGTTTCAAAGGCTTCTATTGAAGCTGTTCCGTTACCGTGAAGCTATCTGTTGCCGTTGCTGTTTTGAAGCTATCTGTTGCCGTTGCTGTTTTGAAGCTATCTGTTGCCGGCCCCGGTGGTGGAGGGGTAACGTTCTTGTCTGCCAATCCAAGGGTCGTGGGTTCGATTCTCACCAGGGTGGGATTTTTACCACCTAGGGCTTGGGTGTTTGTGTTGTTGTTACTGTTGTGTTGTCATTGTTGTCCGATGTAAAGGCCGAAAAGTGCTGTTTTCGGACCAAGACGAATAAATAAATTCTTTGCTTGTCCACTCTTCCAATGTTCCAAGTCTTGGAATCATAGAGCGCCATGCTCCACATGAAAGTCTTGATGAATTGCTTCCTTGTTTCCAGACTTAGGTTCTTTGAACATAGTAATTACCTCCTCTTCATGAATGTGTTCTTAGCTTGGGCTATTCTTCGTGTGATGTTGGTCGAACTACTTCCATCCCATGTTATGTTGATGCCCCGGTAGATGAAGGATTCCACTTACTCTAGTTTCACCAGCATGTGTGTATAAAAGTTCAATTTGCTGCTTGCATTTGCGCAAAATAGCATTATGAGATGACCCTTCATTGGCTTGTGACTGGGAAATGCATTCTCTTCTACTTGTAGAAGTATAGACTTGCCTCTGCATGTTGTTCCAGAAGAAAGCCAATTCAATTACAGCAATTATCCTTGAGAATCTAAAAGTTTCTTGAAGTCACCAATGGTCTCTGCTGCATTCAATGACTGTTCTCCTAAACTCTTTGGTCCAGACACTTTTTCTGTAATACTACTTTTGCCGTTAATGATCCTGGCATCTTTTTAACGAGGTCGCTGAAAATTACATTTGCATCCTCACTACTGGTATTCTTGTTAATAGTGTCACGTTGCAATTGCTTTTCATTTATCCATAAGTCTTTAAACATTGTTGAGAAACTATAACTGTTGCATAGATACTCAAGTCCCTCCTTTTGAAGCATCTCTACTAAAATTTGACTATGTATCTGAGGACAGTGCAAAATGCTGATGACAGACTGTATGTGCATGCTAGATCAGCCACGCTCACACCATATTCTATCTCTTCAGTGATTTTACTTTTCATTTCTATTGTTACATTTATTCACCTATGGCTGTATTCTTTCAGCTTTTCCTTTAGGATATTTTCAAAACTATGTACAAAATGTTATTAGAATATGGACACAAGTAATCACAAATAATCAGCCTGAACACAAATTTGGAAAAATGTGTGAGATTCTAAGCCAAGTAAAGATGCAAGGGGAATGAGTGCTTAGCACAAACAGAAGTAGCAGGCAGTTGGTTATTCCCTGGAATTCCCCTTTCCCCATCATGAGTTATTTATTTATTTAACATAGCAGCCAAAAATAGCACAATGGCTTTTACATTGGCTGACAGACAATACATAGAATATGCATTAAGAAAAAAAGGGTAAAAGCAATAAACAAAAATGAAAAATTGACAAAAATAAATGTCAAGAATAACTATAAGATAGCAGGAGAGCACATGCAAGATGAGAGGGCTAATTTACTATCTGGCATTTAAGGAAGGAAGTGAAAGCGGTGAGTGAGGAAGAGAGGTCCAGGGAAGGATACTGGATGCTTCGGGAATTAAATGTAGTGGGAAGTCGATAGAATAGGGAACAAGTGAGAGATCGAGAGATGGAAATTTGGAATCTGCATCAGACTCAAGTTAAGTGTTGGTTGAGGGGGAGCACGAATTGAGAATAGAGGAAGAAAGTATGTGAAAAGTCAATCGTTAAGTGAGTCATTTACGGGCACAATATGTTTGCTCATTGTGCAAAGTGTTCGTTAAGCAAGGTTCCACTGTGTATGTGTGTGTGTGTGTATATATATATTTATATACACACACATACACATATATACCCTAAAATATATATATATATACATATATAGATGATTTCATAAAAAACAAAAAGGAACACTCACAATAATATCTTGATAATTTCGACGGAGCTCGAGCTCCGTTGAAATTATCAAGATATTATTGTGAGTGTTCTTTTTATGTGTTCTCGTGCTGTGTGTTGCTGTCTAAGTTTTATATATATATATATATATATATATGTGTGTGTGTGTGTACACATACATATATATATGTACACATACATATACATATGCATATACATATACACACATATATACACATATCTATCCTATAATATATATACCTATCCACTTCAGCCCATGTATATACATTTGGGCTGAAGTGGATAGGTGTGGATTTGTTTCATGCGAGATAGTGGGACAATTTATGCATATATTTTGTCATCCTTGGCCTGGGTTTTGACTTTTCAAGGCCTGATGATGACTTTGTGAGTTGACCCCTGGGTCGTGGGTATTATGGTATCTGTGGATGAATTATTAGTTTTCTGTGTTGCTTAGAACTATTTCAACATCCTCCCACTCATCCCTATCTCATCTCCGCTCCCCTCTGACCTCCCTTTTCCTCTCCAGAACCCCTTTTTCCACCCCTCCCCCTCCTTCACCCCTCCCACAGCACCTATTTCCCCCCCTCCCTCCGCTTCTCTCTCGGTCCCACATACCTTTCGCCAGTCAGTCGTAACTAATCTTCCGAAGAAGACGAAGTTCAAGCCCGTCGGAATTATCAAGATATAACGTATGAGTGTTCCTTTTATGTGTTCTCATGTTGTGTATTGCAGTCTTAAGTTTTTTATTTAACACTTTCGTGTTGCTTTGAAGAAATCATGTATACATACATGTATATATATATATACACACACACGTGTGTGTGTGTGTGTGTATAGACACACACATGAATGCCAGGTCATTCAGAAAGGTGTCAGTTAGATTATATTCAGGTTAGGCACATGTTTAGGAACAGTGTGATAAATGATATATATATATATATATATACACACACACACACACACACACACACACACACACACATTCAAATATAAAATCCCGCCATAGGGCGCACAAATATTCATTCAAACATAGAAATAGGAATAAGGAAAGGGGATAGGAAAATACATCAAAGGCGAACACAGGACATGTGGGGAAGGCGGTTTTTGAGCAGATCACAAATGTAAAAACATTTCCTTAACCGGCATTTGAACACCGGACCTTCTACTTGCCGGGCGGATGCGCTGCCAATTACGGTTATACGTAAAAGGACACTCACACTGTAGATGATTTAAGCTTTCGGCCTACTCCGAGGCCTTCTTCAGGTCAGACTGAGAGGTTTTGAGGGAAGAGTGCCTGGGGAGGGGAGGGGGGTCGGAAGGTTTAGGGACTGTTGGGAAAGAAATTAAAGATGGCGGTTAAGGGTGGGAATTTTAAAGGATCGGAAATATAGGATGTATGCGGATTCGCGAGTTCTCACCTCTATGTTGGTGGCTGAATCGGGTAGGGATTCTAGAACTGTTAGGGAAAAGCATTCGTCAAATGATAGGTTGTGTGAACTTGCATGTAAAGGGATAGGAAGAGAAGAGAGTGAAGCAGAATTACATGAGTAGCGGTGATTGTTCATTCGGATGGATAAGGGGGTAATGCATTCGCCTATGTAGAATGAGGTGCATTGTTTGCACGACAAAAGATAGATAATATTTTTTGAGAGGCAATTAGCGTGGGAACGGGGTGAAGGGACAATGAGGGGATGTGGGAGAGGGGAGCAGATCTGATGAGCAGACATGTTTTACATTCGGGGCGATTGCAGGTAGGGGAAATATGTGGAAATTTGTCAGGGCGGGGTGCCAAAGGGTTGGTGGATCTCAGAAGGTTTCTGAGATTGGCTGGTCGTCTGTAAGCCACAGAGGGGCATTGGGGCAGTAAGGATGTGGTCACGTCATTGTCATGTAATATAGGATAAAGTTCTTTGAGAATGGTTTTCAGTCTGTGGGATCCGGGGAAATAGGTTGTGCAAAGGTTGAGTCCAGCGTCAGATGTGGGGTTGTTATTCTGTGGTATGTGTGGTTGGGTGGAGCGGTAGATTTTATCCTGTAAGAGCTTTTCTGGGTAACCGCGTTTGTGGAGTGCATGGTGAAGATTGTGGAGGTATTTGTTGAGGGTAGCTGTGGTGTTGCAAATCCGATGTCCGTGTATAGAGAGAGTTGGGAAATGAGTGTTGGTATGAGAAGGATGACTACTAGTATAGTGTAAATATTGTTGATGATTAGTGGCTTTGATGTGTACTGAAGTGGTGAATTTGTTATTGTTAATTGAGATGTCTGTGTCAAGAAAGGTGATGGTGGAGTCTGAAATGGAAGAAGTGAATTTAACAGTGAATGAAGAATTTAAGGCCAATGAGAAATTGTCAAGAGAATCAGAGCCGTGTGTCCAGAGCATAAAAATGTCGTCAATGTAGCGGACCCAGAAAATAGGTTAAAAGGGTTGCTGTGAAAGGAAATTCTCTTCAAGGTGGCCCATGAAGAGATTGGCGTACGATGGCGCCATCCTGGTTCCCATCGCTGTGCCTTTCGTTTGGAGATAAAAACAGTTTTGGAAAGAGAATGCATTTTTGGTCAGGACGACAGTGGCGAGATTGAGGAGAAATTCGGTCGAGGGGCACTGGGGTGGGGGGCGTAGAGAAAGATAGTGTCGGAGAGAGGATAGGCCTTCTGCATGGGGAATAGAGGTATAGAGGGAGGTGATGTCGATGGTGGCCATAAGCAGGTTGGAGGTGGAGGGAATGGAGACAGAGTTTAAATGGTGGAGGAAGTGATACGTGTCTTTTGTGAAGGAGGGCAATGAGAGTACGATAGGTTGTAGGTGGTAATCAAGGAATGCGGAGATTCTTTTGGTGGGAGAGTTGAAACTAGAAACTATAGGGTGACAGGGGATGTTGGGTTTTTGTATTTTTGGGAGGAGATAAAACTGGGGTGTTCTGGGGTTTGGGGGTGAGAGTAGGGATATGTCTTGGGAGGTGAGGCCTTCTTCTGGTCCAAATTGGAGGAGAAGAGACCGAATTTCCTTTTGGAAGGTTGGAGTAGGGTTGTCGGTGAGAGTGGTATAGGTGGATGTGTCATTGAGGTGACTGAGGGCTTTGGAAATATAGTCTTGGGTGTTTATAATTACGACTGAGGAGCCTTTATCGGCGGTAGTGACCACGATGTTGGGATTGGCCTGTAGGGTTTTAAGGGCATGACGTTCGTTTGTGGAAAGGTTATTTCTTGGTTTTAGAGATTGTGTGAAGGATTTATTAGAGACTTTTTGGAGAAGGAGGCGTATGAATATTTCCACGGGATGATTACTAGGTAGGGGTTTAGGCTCATGAGTGGAGGCCGGGCGGATATATATATATGTATGTATGTATGTATGTATGTGTGTGTGTATATATATATATATATATATATATATATATATATATATATATATATATATATATATATATATATATTCATTCAAATTGAAATAGAGATAAGGAAAATGGTAAAGGAACACATATAAAGGACAAACACAAAAGAGGTGGGGATGGCGGACGTGAGCAGATCACGAATGTAAAAATATTTTCCTCGACCGGGACTTGAACACCGGATCTCTCCACTTGCCGGGCGGATGCTCTAAACCACCTGAGCTATCGAGGAAGAGTACTTTTACATTGAAATCTGCGATCTTATAAAGCGCCAAAGTGCTCCGAATCATTGCCCAGAAGATGGCGTTAGGGAGCTGTTACACCCACCAAAGGAGAAATGGACAAACACAAGAGGAGAATGGACAGTAGGTTAGCAAGCATACAACATCATAAAGGATAGGAACGGTGCGTTTCATGGCACGCATAGCCAGAAGAAGAGACGAGCCACATTGGCCAAATACACATTCAAACACGAAATACCGCCATATGGCGAATAAATATTCATTCAAATTGAAATAGAGATAAGGAAAATGGTAAAGGAACACATATAAAGGACAAACACAAAAGAGGTGGGGATGGCGGACGTGAGCAGATCACGAATGTAAAAATATTTTCCTCGACCGGGACTTGAACACCGGATCTCTCCACTTGCCGGGCGGATGCTCCTTTACCATTTTCCTTATCTCTATTTCAATTTGAATGAATATTTATTCGCCATATGGTGGTATTTCGTGTTTGAATGTATATATATATATATATATATATATATATATATATATATATATATATATATATATATATATATATATATATATATATATATAACCATAAACACAGTAATCAACCCAAAGGTCGGTTTAGTAGGTGATGGTAGAGCTCACCCATGTACCAAGCCCGACGTCGTGCGAATATTCACACATCAGGGTAGGGGGGCCAGTTCCTTGCTCTGTGTCGGTTATGGCTTCCCAGGAAAATCTGGTACCAGAAAAATCAACTAGCTTGGGTGAAGCTGCAGGTGCCCAGAGTGCCTTGCCTGGGAATCGAACCTGGGACCCTCCGGTCAGTAGTTCAACGCTCTACCCACTGGACCACTGCAACCCATATATATATATATTTGTATATATATATAAATTATATAAGTATATATAAATATATATATATATATATAGTAAGTTATATTGCTCTCATGAGTACTTCCGCATCATCGATATATATATGTGTGTATATTTATGTATACATGCATATATATATATATGCATGCATGCATATATATATGAGTCTGACCTGAAGAAGGCCTCGGAGTAGGCCGAAAGCTTAAATCATGTACAGTGTGAGTGTCCTTTTACATGTTATCTGTTTTATTCTGTGTTCTATTGTGCCGTCCAAAAGTTATATTGCTCTCGTGAGTACTTCCGCATCATCTATATATATATATATATATATATATATATATATATATATATATATATATATATATATATATATATATATTTATTTATTTATTTATTTTTATATATATATATATAAGTCACTTTCTTGAAAAACCCACGAACGTGCACAATAATGTAAATTCACTAACTAGTCGACACAAACACAGAAACTAAAACATATAAAAGAGGGACTCACTGGTTCTCGAATTTTCGGTGGTCGAACCACCTTTCTCAAGAGGAATTAGGAACAGAACTGAGGCAGAGGAGGGCCCGAAAGCAGTAGTAGGAAGGAGAAGGGAGAAAAGAGGGGAAAAAGGGGGGGAAGGTATTCGAGGTGAGGGGTTTGTTGGGGTAGTGTTAGGCGGGGGAATTTTAAAAAAGGTGGGGATGATATGGAAGTTGTTGGGGGCGGAGGGGGATGAAATTATGTGCATAAAGGGGGCAATTAATGTCTAATATTAATACCTGGGCGATTCCAGGAATCCAAGAGCCAGATGAAAGCTAGCTCTAATGCCCAAGGTATTCAACATTCAAATCGCCCAGGTATTAATATTAGACATTATGCCCCCTTTATGCACATAATTTCATCCCCCTCCGCCCCCAACAACTTCCATATCATCCCCACCTTTTTTAAAATTCCCGCTCCTAACACTACCCCAACAAACCCCTCATCTCGAATACCTTTCCCCCCATTTTTCCCCCTTTTTCCCCTTCTCATTCCTACTACTGCTTTCGGGCCCTCCTCTGCCTCAGTTCTGTTCCTAATTCCTCTTGAGAAAGGTGGTTGCACCACCAAAAATTATATATATATATATATATATATATATATATATATATATGTATATATATATATATGTATATATATATATATATATATATATATATATATGTATATATATATATATATATATATATATATATATATATATATATATATATAAATAAATAAATAAATGATGTGGAAGCACTCACGAGAGCAATATTACATTTGGACAGCACAATAGAACTCAGAATAAAATAAATGTGTATTGTATTGTATTCTGAGTTCTATTGTGCCATCCAAATGTTATAAATAAATAAAAACATTAGAACTCCAGTTATCCGAACTCCAACTATCCGAATCGCTTTAGACACCGTCTCATGTTGTAGTTTTAGAAACCGATTGGGCTCGGTGGAGGGGTGAGTGTGGATATGGGCGATTGGCCATTGTTTGTTTTGATTGCTTGTTGATGATGTGGGATATTTTATGCGCCGATTTGTTGTTGTTTTCTTTGAGAGTGTGTTTCATAGTTCACCATGGCTTCAAAGAGAAAACGTGTTTTGTTATCTTTAGTGGATAAACTTAAAATCATAGAGCAATCGCATAAGGGAGTTATGGGAAAAAAGTTGGCTGGGCAGTGCAGTGTTTAACAATCAATGATTTCGGACATTAAAAAGAACAAAGCTACAATTGTGAATTTTGTGTCAGTCCTTGATAATTAAGATGGAAGTTCTTCGAAGAAATCAATGAAAACAGCAACAAACAATGTTAAATAAAACGCCTGAAACGTCTCTTTTTATAACAAACAAAGTTTTAGAAGATGCCGTTTTCAAGTGGTTCTTGCAGCAACATAGGATGGGAAACCCTGTTTCAGGTCTGATTCTTTGCGAAAAAGCTAAGATCTTGGGTCAGAAGCTTGATGGTTCATCTTCTAAGGCACGTAACGGCTGGCTAAGGAATTTCAAGGCTCAGTGTGACAGGGTCTGTGAATTAGATCTGAGTGGAGAGAAATTATCAGCAGGCTCTACATCTGCAGAAAATTGTATGCAAGCGATGTACGGTTAACATGCCAAAGTGTCACTTCTTTTAAATCAGTTAATACATAGCTTTTTCTTATTTTTCTTGTAGTTTTCTTTGAATAGACCCTTCCTTCGGACAAAACTCCAATTTTCCGAATTTTCGATCTTCAGAACGGAGTCCAGTCCCGATTGATTTGGATAATTGGAGTTCTACTGTATATTTGAAATGGAATGCTCTTCAATGACACACAAATGTATAAACACTAAGATGTAGTGAATAATGGGAAAAACTCCAATAGCCATAAACAGTTAACCTTTCAAAAGAGGGTACAATTGAAATTAGTTGGCCATAATCAAAGGATAGGGTAAAGGGTAAATAGAGAAAGGGAATTTATTTACCCTTTACTCTATCCTTTGTGGCATTTGCCAACTAATTTCAATGGTACCCTGTTTTGAAAGGTAAACTGTTTATGGCTATTGGAGTTTTTTCAATTATTCAATACTATTAGCCGTAACAGATCAATTCATTCATTACACAGATGTTGATTTTTAAAACATTGAAACACAAATAAAGGACACTCCTATATGTAGTTTTGACATTTTGACGGCACTAACGTTGTCATCAGAATGGTGTTTTCAAAACAGAATGGCGAGGACATGTGCAGGGGAAGGGAGAGGGGAGGAGAGGTAAGGGACCAATAGGAAACTGACAAGAGAGGGGATATGTAGGCAGCTATTGGATGCATTCATACATATGTATATATATATTTCTAAATATATTTTTATAATGTGGGTGTGTGTGTGTGTGTATATATATATAAACACACAAACACTAACACAAAAAACACCACACACATAGAAACATAAAAGAAGGACACTTACATTGGATATTTACGTTTCGACGGCACGGCCGTCGTCATCAGATTATATATATATATATAATCTAATAATAATGTATCTGGATATATATATATATATATATATATATATATATATATATATATATATATATATATATATATATATATCCAGACCCATGAGAATCTGAGCTACTCTGCCATTTGGCTGGTGCTAAAAGTTGTCCAACTTTAAAATTGTTTGAAGAATATATAATTATTTTTGATTCTGTGTAGTTTTAATGCAATAGGGTGAGCTTTGATACTTTTTATTATTCAGGAGCTCGTCATTGTTTTATCTGTTGCATCCTGACAGTACAAATGAACCCAGATGTCAGTCACTTGTTCTTGTGTTTTTAATGCTTCATCATATTTAGGTCTCTAGTCATAATAAATGACAAAGAAAATGAACTTCCACTAAGTTGAGGCTGAAACTATGGATTTAGTCTCTAGTCATTTTCATCCCTCATATTTTCAACTTACATGTGATATGAAAAGTCTCCCGCTGATATTATTACAATGCATAAATTACGTAGCTAACACCTAGTTGGGTAATGTATTCATTTCATTGCACAAGTCTCTTCCTGGCAGACTCTGGTTATGAGTTCAAGTAGCTAGCATTTTGTCACTAGTGCCCACCATTTTCAAATTCCTAATTAAAACCATTCCCAATGCTGCTCTCTCCCGTGGTTTTAGCTGAATATGATTCAAAAATTTTTTTTTAAAGAATGATGTACATGAGTAGCTGTTTTAGAATGTGAATTTTTTACTCTAGCACTGTGATGCAAATAGTGGGAACCTATAAATGAAGTCATGTAGATATAGGGCTCCAGTGTCAAGGCATAGAAAATAATCCCCGTTGTCAGTCACCAGTTCTCGCATTCTTCTTGCTTCAAAGTGTTGAGATGAAAAGTCATTTTGTCTCCTCATAATTTAAACTTAAATGAGAAATTAATCGTCTTCCATATCTGTCCCAATGCATAAATTATGTTGCTAACTCCCTGGGTGTTATTCCTTAAGTTGCCCAATGCCATTCTTTGATCAACATCTGAAAATAGCATTGGTAGTTTTTCTATAAAAGCGACCTAAATCAGTAACGAATGATCCATATCTGATGCCTCACCAGATTTACGGAAGAGTTAATGTCTTATGCCTGATGATCCAAGGTGATGGAAGGTTGACAAAAGAAAACATATTCTTTTGATCAGTCCCATTGTTTGAAATGATAGTTCCCTGCAATTGAAAAGCAACAGATATCGATTATTAAAGTTCCCTGAATAGCTATATTGTATTGTTAACATATTCATGGGTTAGCATTATTAAGTCGTATACCTTATCCGTACATGGTATTTCACGATCCGCATTTTTATATCATGGATAGCTTGTGGTAGGCAATGGAGTCTGATATGAAATTATGAAACAAGAAATTTTTGGTACTATTTTGTAAAGTATTATCATTGACTTTTCATATCCATTTGCCTTAGGAAACATTACTCAAGGCACTAGGAATTACAGGGATTATTACAAGAAATTGCAGGAGATTCTGCGACAGTAACTTTTTGATGGAGTCATCCACTAATATGCATTGTTACAGAAATTATATTTTAATTCAGAATTGTATCAAAAGGTAAACGTGACTGAAGACAAATGAGAAGTATAGTAATTTTCTTTCAAATTGAAAGTTAAGAGCATCCTAATAATTCTTATTATTCATTGAATGACTTTCTAAATTGCATGCAATTGTAGTGTATTGTGTTTTTATCAACACTTGGCATGCGGGTATAATTTGGCACCGAATTACGTGTGCAGCAGGCGTGTTTTCATGAATCACGCGGAAGTTTGGTTAGTCAGAAAAATCGCATTAAATCAAAAACTACTTCGTTTTTATGAACGAAACCTTTTTTATTTTACACTTGAATATATACTGTATGATTGTTTAACAAAAGAAACGATATTCGTAGGGAATCATGTAAATAAACAATTTTTAAAATTTGAAAAAGTAATGAAAAACATTTTTTCCATACAATTACAAACAGAAATGATAATACGTTAATAGTTTTTTACTGTATGGTACTATTCAAAACATTTTCCACTGTGAAGGGGAACACGGCAGAAGGTACATATAAAACACATTTCACTTCGTAGTTTTTTTAGCTGCGCACACGCGACATTGTCTTTGTGGATTTTACTTCTTCCCGGCACCAACAATTTTCTCCAATGTGTGTTTGCGCATATCCATGGATAATATTTGAGGAGGGTCGCGTTTTGATATCATTTTCTCCAGTTCTGCAGTGCTGATTTCAGGTAGTTCATCAGTAAACCAATGCCGCACGATGTTGTACAAAAATTTCTTATATCCTATTTTTTCCGTCCTTGTCGAATTATATACTATATATGCATTGAAAAATGCACAATTCATCATGTACTAAGTGCTTTGTCCACTTCACTGTTTTCTGCAAAATCCTGTAATAGGACAAATACTGATCGGTCCTATCTACTCCTTTCATGAACTTGTTGTAGTCGATCAAAGCATTTGGCTTGGTAATTTTTTGTCTCTTGATACGATCAACATTATTACTTTCTTTCATTTCCGTGGAATGGATTGAAGAGATGAGACTGATTTTATTCTTGGATTGCCAAACTTGTACCAATATATCGTTTTTTCTGCGAAAGATTGTTTCTCCTTTTTTCAAATTAGTTTTTTGCAGGCACTCTGGTAGACCTCTATTCTTCGTAATAGTTTCGCAAATTCGTATTTTTTTCTGTAAAAGGGCTTCCGTGTTATTGACGCTGTTGTAGTAATTATCCATATACAAATGGTGCCAGATATCAGTAAATGGCGAAACTACTGTGCGTATCGTTTCGATCAATCGTGATCCTTGAGCTGCATAAACTTGAAAATTACAAATATACCCTGTGTCGCTTTCAGACAACATTCGTATCAGTATGCCATATTTTATAATTTTTCCAGCATTATAAACTCTAAAAAACAATTGTCCTCTCTTAGGAATTATACCCTCATCTAACGACACTTGTTGTTTCGGTTTGTAAATGTTATTGAATTTTTCAAGAAAGTAATTTAGTATAGGCCTGACTTCGAATAATCGATCAGAATCTTCTGTGATGCCTTCATTGTTATTGAAATGCCAAGCCTTCCATATTTGGCGAAATCTATCCCTTGACATAGTTTTTGAAAAAAACGGAGTATTTGTGCAGACATCAGTTGACCAATAATCATCTCGGGCATCTTTACGAACTCGTCCCATGAAAATAATGAGCCCCAAAAATTTTTTCATCTCCAGAATCGTAATATCTCTCCAGTTCATGGTTTTGGCAGATGTTTTAAACTGATTTATATTCTGATAATAATATCTGTTTGATTCCGTGACTAAATATGCAAAAAAGTCGTCGTCCATAAATAATTTCACTGCATCAGCTGTGGATTCAGGAACATTAGCCATATTACTTCTCCCAGGATTACCCAAAAATTCTTCAAGGTCTGGAGGGTTGTCAATCGATGACCATTCATCTGCTTCTTCATCAGAAGTTGTTTCAGAATTACTAGAAATTCTTCTTCGGATAAACACTCGAGGACGTGGAATAATGTCATCATCATCGCTTTCTTCGATATT
Source organism: Hetaerina titia (assembly GCA_037158775.1). Taxonomy (NCBI): domain Eukaryota; kingdom Metazoa; phylum Arthropoda; class Insecta; order Odonata; family Calopterygidae; genus Hetaerina; species Hetaerina titia. The sequence goes on from CM073779.1 coordinate 12,202,122, forward strand.
TTGACTTTCAGAATCACTATCATACGAAAAGTCCGATAATCTGTCAGCGCATATTTCTTCACCACTATCTTTGTCACAACGGCTCATTTTATCAATTTTGTAATCAGTAATAAAAAACCAAGCTTCAAATTGGCAAAACACAACTTGTACATTCTGGAGCAGGGAATTTGATCGAATACAAAATAACTCAGCAAAAGACCGAGTCAATCGACAATGACAACTTGTCGGAAGAAAAAATGCAAATTGTTGCCCAGCAACGCAAACAAAACTCATATAATGTCACGCATACATGTAATTATACGTATGTAGTAGATTTGTGGTGGATACCCGCTAACAATTAATTGATGGATACCCGCAAATCAAAATACGTATTTTTACGTGACCCACGCTCCAGCGACAGACTACAAAAAATGTAAAAATACATTTCCCGCATGCCAAGTGTTAATCTAACGTGTATGTTCTTTTTTAAGCATATTCATAGTGTTGAAATGTAGCTGTATTTTGTACTTTTCTATGTGTTTGATGACTCCCTTACCTACATGATCTGCTGTTCAGTGGACAATAAAAATATTATTGATATTATGGCTTTTAAAGTTGATGAATAGCTTCCTGGTGCAGAAATTCTGTCCTACAACTTTTCAGCCGTAAATTTTAGTTGAAGCAAAAGTAGCTTTTGTGCAAAATGCTGTTATGTTAAAATTATCGAACAACATTTAAATTTGAAATGCATTATGCAAAAATTTGAAATTTGGATGATATGGATTTCAAATGTCATTGTAAACAAATTTTGTTTAATTAAGGTTAGTTAACTCTCTTAACTAATCTTACATTGATAACGTTGTGAGTTACTTCCTCTTGTCTTATTATTATGTGCTTTTCACATGTGAAACTAAAATTTTGATGTTATAGCTGTACAAATTTTTTCCTGTTATAAAGATTTATTATTTTATTTTCTATGCAGGTCGTGTCTGTTATCGACAGAGGTCTCAGTAATGTTTGCCAGCCATTTGCCAGAATTCATCATGATGCCCACTGCTGCTACTGCTGAAATGGATGGAACTGTTCATGGCATAGTAGGTTTTAAGCTGCAATTGATAGAACCTACACAGTGTGGTTTATAAGTTCCCAGACTAAGGCAATAAAAATCAAAAATAAATGGCGTATGAGTTTTGACTCTGAATGTAGGGGTTGCGCCAGTCCATGGGGTAGAACTTTGGACTTCAGGGCCCGGGTTCGATTCCTGGGCAAGGCACTCTGGGCACCTGCAGCTCCACCCAAGCTATGTGATTTTTCGGGTTCAAGATCTTCCTGGGAAACCATAACTGGCACAGGGAAAGGAACTGCCCCCTTTACCCTGATGTGTGAATTTCACATGCCGTATATGACTTAGTACTGGGTGAACTCTACCATAACCTACCAAACCGACCTTAGGGTTGATTCCTTTGTTTATGGTACTCAAAGGAGGATCCATGTGACCCAATGCATTGCCTATCTTGAGTTTTCTATCTCTTCATGGCTTAAGAGAAATCTTCAGAATTATCTTGAGTTGGTTGTTATTAACCTTCTGGATCTCCTTAGTCGAGTTGATTCTTCAACTCACCCAGTGAAATTTTGCTTTTGGAATGAGGGTATAGTCAACAGGTGACAAATTTGGTGTTTAAGTTAGATGGTGCAACATTGATACTCGCTTTTTAGTGAGGAACTTGTGGTTCATTGGTGCCAAATAGAGCTTGTGTGGTGTCATGCCTCAGGAAAGTACAATGAGAGTGTAGGGAGGGATTTGTCTGTGTGAACTTGTTTGATGTGAGCTGGCAACCATTTTAACTCTTCCTAGTAGCATTCCTTATTTACTGTTCTGTCTGGGGGTGCGAATTCCTTGTGAATGGCACCATTCAATATAAGAACAAACACAACAAATATAAACTCCCCATTATTTTTGGAAAGTTGTTTTTGTCTTGAGGAGGATTCACCAACCCATTTGCATCTCTCTTTTGTGTCAGGATCATAGGCAAAACAGTAAGTCTTTGTCACGAGTGGTAATCTTGTCAAAAATGTTCTTCTCATGGTCAATATTAGGTAACAAATCTTGGTGAGAATCAACTTAGTTGTCCATGTACTCTTATGGGGCAAAGAACTTCCATTTGATCAAGTCTTCACTCATGATCTGCAAATCCACTGTTTTGGGGATGTTTAGCATTTTTTATATCATCTGGGATGTCACTTTCAGATCCTCTCTAATTAACTTAGCACACACTGTAATGCTGAGTTGTTATCAGTCGACCACTGTGATCGTTATCCTCTACTCCCTCCAAGTTCTCACAAAAATATTGTGACACTCAAAAACATTGTCCAAATCAGTGTCTGATATGTTACTCAAGTGACTCCCCATACACTTGATGGCATACATCTGAATACAGTCATCTGAATCAGTCCAAATTTCTTTTGTTGCTGAAACATCAGCTTTGCAGCAAAGCACTGTCCCTCCACCTCATCAATCTCCTCAGTCTGACACACAACACCAGGGAATGAATCCATGCTGTTTCTGGGAATTACCATTGCATAGTATAGTTGATGGACAACTGTTTCACCCCCAGTCCTCTAGGCGCCTTCAGGCCAAAGTGATCTGCATTGCAATTTAGCTGCTATATATAGGAGATGCTGGCTGGGAGCTCTCCGATTGGCTCTTTCTTGGTGGTGAATGGGAATCACCCTTTTCCATGTGGAAGTCAGAGTGTAGCCGTCCTCACGGTTGGAGTTGTTGGGATTTTTCATTATTTCCACCGCTTCTCTAATGAATTGCAGAAAATAACGTTTTTCTTTGGCCAACACTCTTTGTCTGGTCGAACAGGATTGAATGTCCGGGTTCCGACCATGCATGTGAGGCAATTGCCGAAAGCCGGAACTGTTTTTTTATCTGTGGCCCTTCGATACTCCTTGCTCCTGCATCTGATGGATTTTCCTGTTTGGCCAACATATGACTTCCCACGCGTGCACTTAATCTTGTATACACCTTCGTGCATGAGATCGGGGATTCGGTCCTTCGGTTTAGGTAATATTTTACCGATTTTCTTGGCTATTGAGAACGTAGTTATTATGTTGTTCTTCCGTAGTAACTTGCTTATTTTCTCGGCCGTTCCGGCGACATACAGTATGGTAGCATATGCCATTGGCTTTTCCTTTTCAGGTTTCTCCTCCCTCTGTTTCTTGTCCAGAATCCCATCTTTCGCCAACTCCATTTCTTTCTTGGCAGTCCTTTTTGGACCATATGTTCTATGTGGACCATGTGTATGGAAACAGTTGTCCATCAACTAAACTGTGTGACGATAATTCCCGGAAACAGCATGGATTCATCAGATCGATGCCGCGGAAGCCTAAGGATCAACACCAGGTTATGTTAGACTCTATATTCACCACTGTTACTAGACCAATACCACTTGACTCAAGTTTTTCAATGGGTTTAAACCATGTAGTTCAGCAGGTATCAGACAGTTTGGGGTCATTGAGAAGGTTGCAGGAACTTATGGTCTGTACTGTGCATGTGCTGATCAAAAATCTGCATATGTTTTCTGAAATAGAAAAGGCTACTTCTTGATAAGTGTATGGGTTTGTCTTTGGAATATTGGCTGTGCTTCAGTTTTGGCATGGTACCACCGACTAAACTGGCCATGTCATGCCAAGCTGTGAATACTCCTTGTTTTAAGGTGATTGTGAATCTTAAAATGAAACATGGATTTGGTTGAGAGGAGACCTGGATCTTAGTATGATGCTAGTGTATTTGACAATTTGAGTACTAGATTTATTTTCACAGTTATAGTTGCCATTGTTCATTTGTTATATTATGAAAAGTGGGGCAAACATGTTTCTAACATTTTTTAATTGCATTTTTTATTATAAAAATTTTACAGTAAATATGTGCATTTGGTGTTAGATTTCTGAAGTCATCTGTTTTCATGAACACTTGGCTTTCTGTTTACTTTAGTCACTTTTACTCTAGATATTTTACCAGGATCTCCCAGAACTTTGTGGTGGATGTTGCACTGATTTGATTATTATCTCACGAAGTATGTGCAACGTCATAAAAACCGATTTTAAAAATAAAACATTCTATGATGTATTCATCTTCGGTGTAAAATAACTTGAATTGGGTCATTCAATAATTGTTTGGTAACACTAGACCTTAGGCATTTAATGTGATTATGTTGAATGATGTAAGGAAAACATATGTATTGTCCTCCAATACCTACTGTATTACATTGTAGGGTGTCAAATCCTCATTAGTTAACAAATTTTTTCTTACTTCAAGAGCATATTTCAAATACTTACATGGAAGTATCAGTGTGAGAATCATTTGCTTTGAGTGAGCATCAGTTTCCCAGGCAAGAGAGAGTGATATTTAGATGCTGAAATTGCTACATTTCAGTTCACATCAGTCAATGACTGGGTTAATGAAACTGTCTTTGGCAATCATGTAAAATTCTTGGAATTCATTTTGGTATTGTCTAATGTAATTTATGTACAGTAATGTAATTTTTGTGCAGTTACTTATATTTCTACATATCCTATGTTTGTACACAAAAATGATTTAGCAAAATAAAATATTATTAATAATAATTTACTACTACAATTATTCTCATCTAGCATAGTCCATGCATATAAATGTTTTGTTTAAGAATCATGCTTAGTGTGTTTATGCATTTTGTTATACATTATGTATATGGAATTGTGAATAAATTTTATCAACTGTCTGGCATTCAGTATTCATTTCACTTGAATGAATAAAATTCCATTAATTAGTGCATGCCATGCTTTTAACCGTAGAATGTTAATACCACAACAATGCTTTTGGTAGGATGCAAATGTTGAGTTGTATTTTTAAAATTAGTTTTCAAGTGCTTCATAGTGATATTTAACCAGGTGCTATTGTAAGGGATTATGTAATGTAATATCCTAAATTTTCATTATTATTTCTCATTGTGTGGGCCTAATCTTTTTTAGTTTGATGAAATAATAAATCAGAATGTTCATCTAAATTCAATCCATTGAAAGAAGTGACTTGGTAGGTAGTGCACAATACTGGAAGTGGCTTCATGGAAACTACCTGAACATCAAGTTCAGGATGGCCAAAAGCTGGATTTTCCCTTGTTGTACTCTGAAACTTATAAAGTCTGGCTTCAGCAAGTTTCTACTTTGCTACTGCTCATTGTACTTTATCGGTAACTACATAACCCTTCATATGGGATCCCATCAACATCCTTTGTTGAATTTCAAGTTTTTCATAATCAACACCTAGCCTTCGCCTATCTTTAGCATTACTTCAAGTTTTGTCTAAAAATTTTCCACTCTGAAAAAAAGGAGGAAGTGGCTATTAAACTTTCAACAGATTATAAAATATCAAATACCCCACTTTTCTAGCTGAAGTTCATTTCAAATTCCTTATGGACTTCCTACATTCTGTGGTGCTACTCCTCTCTATCTTAATGTCCCCCTTTATTTTTTCATAGCGTCTATTTTAATATTCATTGCAGATTTTAATTAATTGTACAGGTAGAAATCATATTTATGTTCACTGTAATGCTATGTATTTAATGAAACCATGAACAGTAATCAACCTGATGGTCAGTTTGGTAAGTGATGAGAGAGTTCACCCAGTACTTAAGCCTGATGGCATGTGAAATAAGGGTATAAATCATAAGGGTAGGTGGGCCAGGTCCTCTCCTGCCTGAAGTTTCCAATGAAGTTCTGGTACTCTATAAATAATGCAGCTTGAGCAAAGCCAAGGATGTCAAATGAGGCTAGGTATCAAACCTTGTTTAACCTTTTTTGGACAAATTAAACACAAACTTGTCATAACAAGAAAAATCTTTTGGTCCTGGCTTGCTCTATAGCATTTTTATGTATTCCTACCCCATGTGAAAGAAAAATGTCAATTGCAGAATCAGAATCAATTTCCTCATTGTAAACCTTTGTAAAGAGGAATCATAAGAAACAAATATATTTATCCATTTCTGTGCACATCTTATGTATACTCCTTCCAACTTTCACTTTTTGATGGGGCTGGGCAACTCCTCTCCTGCAGTTTCCTAATGAATTTCTTCATTATCCAAGGTGCACTATTCTGACACAAAATATGAAAGCATACCCCCTGCAGTATTAGCACAAGATTATTTAAGTGGAAGACTTTATTTAAATTTTTTTTTTATTTTTTGGTAAAAATAATATAGGCTCAGTTTTTAATCGCCATTTTTTTGTAACATTATGGTGGGCTCAAGAATGTGTTAATTTAAGTGCATTGATTTGGAGAGGCAACTACTATAAACAATTTCCCTTTTGTAGTAATAAACCGCACTGAAGAGGAAGGAGTAAGGTTTGAAGACTTGGACATTCTGAAGATTGAGCTGAAGGGTTTACTTGCCAATGTGTCTGTACGGGTTAGAGTGTTACAAGGGGAACTGAGGAACCTTGCCAATGCTGCTGAAGATAAGAAAGAGAAGAAACGCCAACTATTGGACAAAGCGGTATATATCAATTTGAATATTGTTTTGTTTGTGTAGTCACAAGATACCACACAGTTTAATGATGCAATAGTTAGTGTATTCCTCCCCATTGAATGACTTTTCAGGGATGAATCAGTTAAATTCACTAAATGTCTAATTTTGCTCCATAGCCTGCTTCACCTGCAAAACGAGGAAAATATGATGACAAGCCAATCAAAAAGCTTAAAGAGGCCCCCGTGAGGGGTCGTGATATAATTTCATCCCCACCTTCTATCAAAATCACAAGAGTAAAGAGTATAACTGTCCATGGGCCTGTGCCTCCATCTGTGGTAAGTATTTGTTGATGCATAATGGAGCCAATAGAATCACTAGGGGGCACTTCATCTATAACAAATACTATAGTAATTAATTCAAATCATTTCTACTTGTTCATCTACCAGGCTCTTCCTCCAGAACCTGAGCCTCCACGAATTGTCACACCTAGAAATGATAATCCTAGTAAATTCTGGCAAAGTTTGGAACAATATTGCAGTGACATTACACCTATGGATATAAAGGTATGTTTTACTCATTATGCCACCAGAACAATGTATGTGTGTGTGTGTCTATATATATATTCATATAATTTGATCAACTTGATTTAATAGTTTCTAGAGGAATCCATCAAGTGCCGTGAGAAAGGCCCTGACTTGCCTCCAATCCCACGAATAGGTGAACATTTTGCAAATCGTTGGGCAAAGGAGGACCTCAAAGCAGAGCAGGAGGCCTCCAGTTCCAATGACAAGAAGTTGACCACACCGAGCACATCAGCACTCGTGGGGAAGCGGGTGATGCCCAAGGGGTGTGTGCAACCTCTCTGCTTCTCTTTCACACTCCTGCAGGTGCCTCAGTCAAAGGCACCCCATTTGAAATTGAGCCTAAATCACATGCTACCATTTCACCCTTGACTCTATAGAGTTCATGCACTTTTTGTTAAGTTTCATTTTGGAGGCGAGATCTGGATAACACATTCACTGCCCTGCCCCACCCGTATGAATTAACTATGTGTGGGTGCCCACAATTGTTTCTGTTTTATCCTGTGAAATTTGTTAATATTCATTAGTAAACTTGGCTTTGAATTTTATTTCAATTTTTAAAGGCTTGAATTGAAAACGAATAATGATGACATGGTGCATTGTGGGCACCTCAGGTTCAATAAATATATTCCTCAAAATGATGAGGGAAGATGAGGTGATATCTTCCAGGGGTGAGGAAGAGGTGGGTGGAGAATGAAAAGTATGTAGAAGGGACGTAAATTTGGCCAGGAAATGCATGCAGCATTTGATGAATTGGGGGAGGAAGATATGGTTGAGTTTCATGATCATAAAGGAAGAGGTGGGGTGTAAGAATCAGTTCAATGATTGGTTGATTGGATAGTTGGGCATTGAAAATTTTATAAAAACAATGTTGCATGTGTGTCTTTTTCTTCTTCCCATCCCTGGCCTATCTTTGGTTTCCTTAGATTCAAAGAATGTTTAACTAATCATAATTATGGCTAGTGAAAATTATGAGGCTTACCCTTGTCATGAATTGAAAAGTGTGATGTTTAATTGTCAAAAAACAATCAGTTTCATTGAAAACTGTAATAATACTTGGATAAAAAATTCATATCATTGGTGATCATTGGCCAGTCCCCACCATGCTATTTACTAGTTACCCATTTGTCAAGATTATGTTCAAATTGTTAGTTAAATAATTATTACTTGCATACAAGTACTCTCCCAAATGTCAGGTAAGTAGGATGCTTGTATCATCTGGGACACTTTAAAACCAGGGAATCCCATTAGCAGCACTTTGGAAGTGAGATGCAAATAATCTAATCTGGTACCTGCCACATTTAATGGTCAAATTATTTGAATAACACTGCAATTATTTCTGTATACATTTTTCATGTTTTTAAACATGTTTATGATAGATTGTGTCAACAAGCATCTGCAATAACTTACCCCTAAGTTCCTTTTTCATTTAATGTAGTTCGCATAATATGTATACATTCCACCATATTTGTAAGTTTTGGCAGTAAATGGTAGGCATCTGTTACTTCTGAATGAGAGGATTATGTTTTTTCTCCCTTAATTATTGTTCACATGTACACAGAATATGTACCATTCTACTATTTACCTATTAGCATTTTGCAGTAGTCAAATCGTTGGCATTGTTTATTAAACTCAAAGTGAATTCTTGCAAGAATTAGTGTTGTGTTAGGAAACAAGTTCCTACTTTGTTTTAAATGCTTGCTCTTTTTCGAAATGAAAATGTAAATTTTCTTATTATACTCATTCTAGATTATTTTTCAAATATGACATGTGTGATACAGCTATTTTTTGACTTTTCAATCTTGTTCTTTCTTCTAGGTCGGATGCCAATGGACCATTTACTCAGAGATTGGTGTCTGCCTTGATAGAGGAGAATATTTTATCCCCCAAAGAAATAAAAGCAGATTCATTGAGCAAAGGTAAATTTGCAGATTATTCCATGGTGTTGGAAGTAAATTATAAATATTCGTTGCAAATATCTTGTACTTGTTCAGTAAAGAAAATGTTAATGAAACTAATGTCTTTTATGATGTCGACCAAATTGATTGACTTCTTGTTTTGGGGATTAAATGGAAGATGTATTAATCAAATGTTGCAACTCATTTTATTAGTGGAATACATTTATTGATTCAGGTGTAATTACAAGAAACATGTACAACTAGAAAGTGGTTTTTGAAACCTTTGCCATTTAAACAGAGAGTATTTACAAAAATGAAAAAGCAATCTGTTTTAAGGAAGCCACTCTCTCTCTCATAATTTCTCACCCAAGTAGTAGTATTGTTGGGGAGGCGACCAACAGCTCAGGTCATTTATGCCATTAGGGATGGATGGGAAAGGATGAAGGGTGGAGAGAAACCCAGCGTCGGCATTAGCCTGCTCTTAACGAAAGGCACCAAGGGGTCCACAGCTTAACGTCCCATCCGACAGACGGCGTACTCACTCAAAGTACCCTCCACAAAGCACCTCAAGTAGGAATCGAGATACCACTGAAAAATATCTGTCGCCGCCGGGATTCGAACCCGGGCCCTCTCCGTGGGAAGCCCGAACGTTAGCCACCGCACCATCCCGATCCCCTTTCTCACCCAAATTTCACCGAAGTGTAAACAGCCTTGGAGCTTGAGGAAAGTGTTCCCCTTGCCCAGCATGAGGGAGGGAGTAAGCAGTTGAAATATTGTTTCCTCTGTCTTTGCTTTGGTTTGACTGATAGAAGAGGCGGGAGACATGCTCATTAACAACCAGAAAGGGTAACCAAGGCTTGGGGCACTCCAATGCTTTTACTTGCTGATTTGACTGCTGACTCAAAAGCTGTAACACACACTGCACTTTAGCCAGAAGGGTAGAAATTTTTAGGTAATGAGGAGCTTGTCTAATAATAAACATGAAAATCAGAGAAGCTAAAATTTCTCGTCATTGATATCATAGTTTTGTGAAAATAACAGAATTTGTGATTGACAGTGGAATGAAAATAAAAATTATTTAATTATTGCTCTTTCCAATATTTGGGATTTTGTTAATGTTAATGTGATAATATATTTTATACATTTATTTTATGAGCATTACGCCCATTTAAATATATTCTTCATTAGTCTTGCAAATAAATTACACAGTTAAAAAGGTAAAACTATTCAACAATATACTAAAAGCTAGTCCAAAATCTGACCTTTTAATTTAGACATAATATTTGTCATCGTGTACAATTTAAAAAATTATATTTTAAGATGAATTAAAGAAATCATAGCTATTAAAATACTAGTTCCAATACTGTATTGCCGGATACATTGAGGTATGCTTTTGATAATTACTGTAAGAGAAAGTAACTTCACTAAGGGCCAAAGAGTGATCCTTGGAAGTTTACTACAAAGATAGATGGTTTTTAGTTATTGATTTTTGTAACATGCTTTCTCCCTGAGAGATAGCTTCTTAACCAGAGTAAGGATGTTTAGGGATATCATAGGCTTCTAAACTTTTGTAGTTCTAGGGCATGGCTGAAAGGCATGATGGCATGAAAGGTCTTGGTAAAGTCACTATAGATGGTTTCAAACTGGTAGTGACATTATTATTAGGTAATCTACCGGTTAAGGTAGATTTTTGGATGGACACAATTATCAAATAAATATTTTGTAACTCCAAGCAAAACCCAATCCGACAACCTACTCTACATCAGGTCTCTCTTCATCTCTGTGTACTTCTTTCCTCCCTTCATCCCGTCCAACATCCCTATCCTGTTCCTCCCCTTTCCTCGTTTGCCTAACATTCTCCCCTCTTATCTTCTTCAACATCCCACTGCCGCTTAATATGCCTTAATACACCAAACCTAACCAAATTCATAAAATTGGTTAGGTTTGCTGATAACAAAGCATTAGTTGCTCGGTCAGCCAAGGGGTTGCAAGCATTGCTGAGTGAATTGGAAGTTCAGTGCAATAGATATGGGATGAGAATCAATATTAATGAAACAAAGGTTATGCGATTTTCTAGAAAGAAAAAGGCTAAGCTAAACATTAAAATAGGAGGGAAAAGAATAGAGCATAGAACAGTTTACATATCTCAGAAGTGTTTTGGACCAACATGGTCCAAAGGCTTTCTCAAGGAGGAGTGAGTTGATGACGTGGACTTTGAGTAGAGAGTTTAAGAAAAGACTCATAAAAACTCTGATATGGAGAATAGATATGTATGGTGTGGAAACGTGTGGTGTGGAGGGTTGACGGGGACGTGGAGTAGGGATGTTAAGACAAGACTCGTAAAAACTCTGATATGGAGCGTAGCGTACGGCGCGGAAACGTGGTCACTGAAGCAGGAGGATAGACGTAGATTGGAGGCTTTTGAAATGTGGATGTGGAGAAGAATGGAGAAGGTGTAATGGACCAAAAGGAAAACAAATGATGAAGTACTGGTGATGGTGGGTGAGGAGAGGGGTTAGTTGAAAGAAATCCTATGGAGGCAGGAAAAATGGATGGAAGGTGTATTGAGTGGTTTTCAGTTGCTGGTGACTAAACTCCAATAATTTTAGCAATTCCAGATTGAATAGTAATTGGACAATAGTTTCTTACATCATGTTTTTCCCCATTTTATTGCACAGGAATTACATATTTTACAAGTTTTAACAGCTTCTCTACACAGATAGTGACTTATGGTATAGTTTTGTTTTTAATTGCACCACTTAGATATCTAATGCTAATTTTCTCCATGTGCATGTATGGTTTGGCTTTTTTTGGACTCATGTTATAGTCTTGTTTCCACCGTGAGACTAATTGGTGGTTCTCTTTGAGTTTTATGTATCAATCTCTTATACATTTTAAGCAGAGGCAACATCTTTGTTTGTAAAATATTTAAATGATATATGATTAAATTTTTTTCCAGATGGTGAAAATATTACTCCTGTAAAACCTAATAAAATAGTAAATAATGGAAATACAAACATCGCAAATAGTGTGAGCTTGGAAAAAATTGTAATAAAGGAACTGGAAGAGCAAGGTTTAATAGAAAAAGATGGCCAACCAAAGGTGAGTTCAATCAATTTGTCTCCATGCTTGTCAGTGGGAAAATAACAGTGTGATCTTGAAAATGATCCTTTTATTTCAATTTAAAATTGTGTGAGATGGTAGCATTATTTTTGTTGCATTAATTAATGGTTTTATTTTATTAAACTATGATTTGATACACATTGCATCACAAAGATGATCATGCGTTTTCATACTTTCATTGAAAGATACTTCTGGCTGTGAGCCATATAATATGACACACCATGCCAAGTGTTTTCGTTCAATGTTATTATATTTTGGAATCGGAGAGAGTCATCAGCACTTGAATTTCAGTTATCAAGAAAGTTTTATTAAAATGAAAATAATCTGTTTCTAATTACCCATTTGTTTAAAAATGTTGAGACACTACTTGTTTGAGTGGGAAATTTCAACATAGACTTGCAAATGTTTTTGGCTAATATTTTACAGTATTATATGTAATACCAGTCATAATATGGACAATAGGAAGAGTTGATTTGTTGATCAAAATAAGCAAATAATTTCTGAAATACTTTTGCTTTAATTGAAAAACAATTCCTCTCTGCATTTTGTTATTTTTGTTAGATTGCCAGACTGTAGTTGCAAGTTTTTCAGAGTCATTAATTATTTTTCCTTTATTTATTGTTGTGAGTACTCAATAGAAATGATGGGTAATAATAAGGAATAGTTTCCTGCACCCAAAACTATGTATCAGGCATGGACACAGTGCTTTGCAGTTATCTTTTATTAAAAAAAATCCTTTTTTATATATATCTTTAACACCCTACAAAATCTCATATTGTCATGGTGAATATTTAATGTGCTTCATCTGCGCAACTAAATTACAATTGTATCCTAAACTGTATATCATTATATGGGCAATATAGGCCAATCTCTTTTGAACTTGCCTCTGTAGAAGTGAAACACTGCAGAAAACAGAAGTAATTAAAGAGTCATGATTTTTCTCCCGCAATGTTACATTTCTCTCTAAATTCTCTGTTGAATCAAGTTCCAATTGACAGACATTAAATTGAATGAAATGCGTTCTGAATACTAAGGTGTTTTTAACATTTTTTTTAATGAAAAAGGTAAATGTCACTTCTTATTCTCTTGTTTCTCTGCATGAAATTCTTGGAAACCCATGATCACATGAAAATTCATATTTTTTCATAACAACTATCAAAATGGTCATACATATTAACTTATTATAAAATGCTAAAATAAATTGCCTTTAGTGGATATGGTTCATATATTGAAATCTCAAAAGTTTTAGTCGTGATATATCCTAATATATGAAGTTCAAACGGAATGAGAGTGAATAGGCATTAATGTGTCTTGAAAATGTTTTATATCAGTACTTCAGTGTTGTGGAGTGTTTCGTTTATTACAGTGCTCAAAGATAGAGTGCATGTTTTACATTGGTGCCCGTGGGTGCATGAGTTTTGTGCTATATGTGAATAGAACTCCTAAATTAATATTGCTATAATAAGCTGTTATGGTATGGAAATGGCAATTGATGCATGAACAACTCATTAAAATATTTTTTACAGGACAACAGACATTGCCATGCCATATATTTAGTTAAATTTCCGATTCAATATTACATACATCTGCCATTGTGGCAATAATAAAAGTAAACATGGAAATCTTATTTTGCACAAACTGTAGGACCAACAAGCTAAAGCTTCTAAATACTACTAAAACTCACACTAGCAAATTTAATGCTCATATTGTTTCAATCATGGCCATTTCTTAATATGCTCATCGTTAATAGCTTTCGGCGGAAAACCTAGTTATTGTTAGTTGTTTTGCTGCAAATAGCCGTTCAGTGGAAAAGTAAATATAAATGCACAGGGAGAGATCTTTTTTTGTTAACACTGCAATAATCCTCCATGTCCTCCGCCTTTTAGTGGCATGATATTGTTTTGACTGGTCTTCAAGAATAGTTTTTTTTGAGTTCTGAGATTTGTAGGTAGTCAGAGAGGAGTGATGGCTGCTCCCAAAAGGCAGTCACTTATGACTAATAGAGATAATGCCTGGGAATTTTTCTGGCAAGTTTTGCCATGCTTAGCTGGGCTGCAGGTTGCCATGTTACCAGCAAGATAGAGGTTGGATGATCTCATATAATTTCATATGTCATAATATTTTCACATAATTCATAATAAATCGAGGAAATTTGATAAAATTTGATTGAATGTATTGATTTTGATAAAATCGATGGAATGATGGAGTGCTACATAGCACTCTCTGCTATGGATAGCATACATGCTATCCATAGCAGAATAGTCCTGGGTACATCATGCCTTGAGATGAATGGCATCTCCTATTGGCTCTAGTGAAACAATGAAAGTGTGATGGGATAGGGGTATTCTCATTCCAGATGGTAAGAAGGGAAAGGAACACTCTTGGTTTTAGACTCCGACGTCACTCCTAATGAAGGTGTGTGCACCAGTTCCATCTCATCTCTGAAGGTACAGACATTCTCAAGCTCAAAATAGAGAGAGGCTGGTGGAAGATGTTGTTCAAGATACCTGCTGATAAGTCCATGCATGGAAGCTTGTACAGAAACATTAAGAAGCATGAGGTATCATAGAAGGGGAAATTTGCATAGTTTTATTCATAATATGGTGGAATTAGAACAGTGGCGATCGAATGATAACACTTTTCCACTTTTAAAATTAGAATAATATCTATCATATGGCCATTATTAAGATATGACATGCCATTTTTACATCCATGGAGGGATTAACAGTTGACATTTCAAACCATCTTTTTGTCTTATCAACCAAAATTTTGTGACCATGTTTCAATTCCTTGTAATATGTTTTTTGTGACTATGAACTGCTAGATTTTAAATCACAGAATACCTGTTTTAGTTTGGCAGTTGAATCACTAATTTCATGAGTAGCCCCCGAACTCTTATTCTTGATGCATGATTTAACTACTTAAAGAGGAAAAGTGACATTAAAATAATGATAAGTTATCAGTTCGGCATTAAATGTGACATTTAGACAAAAATAATTCCAGGATTAGTGCTGGAGTCAATTATTGTAATGAGAGTTGTAGCTGAAGGTGAGAAGTACCATCTGTGCTGATTCACAGTTAACAAAGGGTTAGGTCTAAATGAGTATGTAGCAAAGTATGTATGCTGAGGTTTGCAATTAGAAAGGTTTATATCCAAGATGAAATTGGCAGAGGAGGAGACGTAAGAGAAAATGATATTAATAACTGTGGAAGAAATTACTCTGATAAGATTACCTTTTTGTTGATACAACATTAAATTTAATGTACTGTTAGTCAAGTAACGGATGCTTCTGGGTGGAATATGAGCTAATTTAAAATTGAAATTGCCAAAATTAATTTATTAATCACATTATTCTTACAATTTGGAGCAGCATTATGTAAAAGATCTATCAATACAAAAAAATTGCCGCTATGAAAATGATAATTACACTCGAAAGAGATGCAGGTATCTCCAAAAGGTAGGTGGGTGTGACATCATTCAACATGCAGCTCCTTACTGGGGATTTTGAACCTAACATTGCAAACAAATGTATCATTTTCAACTAAAATCTAAACGCCACCATTCTTACTTTGTGTTCTACAGTGGGAGGAAACAAGATTAAACCCATCAGAGTTTATCTCATTGGAATTGATCCAGTGTTAATTGATACTTACAACATCTGGTTTATGTTCATTAAGAAATAATTCAATAACAGTTACTTTGGAATGCAAAAGAATGTTTACATGTAATATCCTTAATTTTTTTATCATTGGATGCGTAAATAGAGCTAATGAAATTAGGTTTTGGAAATGAGGATACAAGTACAGAAATTGGGTAAGTAGTTCCTTCCACCTAAGTCTTGTATCCACTAGGACTTTGGTCAACGTAGTATTTTAAGGATTAGTTTTCACAGTTTTGTAATACACAATCTCCTTGTCACTCAAAACCATTTGTTGTGGTTCAATTGATGTGGTATCGTTTTTATACACTGGACTCACAATGACCATTTTTGGCCTTTTAGAAAGGAAAAATTTCCCCACGGACATCTCATCCAGCCAAAGATTTCCATTGAGAAGTTCATTGTGTAATTTCAGTGGAGCATTAACTTTGAAGGAGTGATATTTCATACCTATGGTTAAGTCATCACACGAAAAGTC
Organism: Hetaerina titia; assembly: GCA_037158775.1. Classification (NCBI taxonomy): domain Eukaryota; kingdom Metazoa; phylum Arthropoda; class Insecta; order Odonata; family Calopterygidae; genus Hetaerina; species Hetaerina titia. The sequence goes on from CM073779.1 coordinate 12,218,349, forward strand.
TCCATTCAGGAAATTCTCTGTCAGGTATTTGATGATGTCCTTAGATGTTGTGTCGCCATGAGCACGCCTCACAAAAGAGAAGTGTACAACGTGGAATGCTGGAGAAAATGCATGAATCAGTTGCCTTTACGTTACACCCATTATGACTCTTCCATTCATTGTAAGCATACTATCAATTGCTACCAAATTATTGCCTCCTTCAATATTTAATAATTTTGTAAAATATTATTCAATATGCTAATACATGTGCATTTGTACATCCAAATGGGTTGCTCAAAATGAATTGCATGAAATCAGTTTATTATTGGTTCACTTTTCCTTTGGTTCTTTGAAACGAATTTATACCATAAAGTAATGAGATCCTGAAGTAACAAGTGTTGTGAACCCATTTTATGTTTTAATGATAAAATGGTTTTATTCAAGGAAGCATTGCCATTTTATATTTTTACAAATCTTAAAATTTTCACCAAAAAATAAGTTTTTCTTAATGGCAAAATATTTTAAATTTATTATATATAAATATGTCCTCACTTTTCAGCAAGTGCAGGCATCTATCCATGGACATGGGTTTCCCTCTCCACACTCATTCTTTCCCTGGCAGCCCCATTGCCATCAATTACCCCAATTATTCCCATAATAATGGTGGAATACCTCTCCCTTAATCACTGTCCCTCCAGCCACACCCACTTCCCAAAAAACTGCAAGCAATACTTCTTGAAAATCGATATTTTTCTGTTTTATTTTTTTGCAGGATTTTCTTGGAAATTTTTATATAAATACCAGATCATGATTTTTGGTTAGTATGTTGGGTGTAATATATAGACTCATGGGTGTTTGTTCTTTACAGGCCCCACCAGGTGATGATATTATGCGTGAAATTACTCGAGTACAGTCTGAGGTGACAGCTATCACAGCATACAATTGTAAAATGCTAAAACAAATACTGCATATGGCCAGAGAACAGTTACCAAGACAAGAACTAAAAAAGAAGCTGAAAATAGTTGATAGTGAGGTAAGGTTGGTATTTTGGCCTATAGAAATAACAAATGATCTGAAATACATCTCAAAATAAAGCCACTTATGCTTGGCATGTGTCATATGTAACTTCATGATTGTTCTGTTGAGGTTACAGTATAACATATTCAGTTTTTAATGCATTTCTTTCAAGTTCTACATTATGACTCACTGGTAGAGTGACTGTTAAGTTTGAACTATCTGATTAGCATAAAAAGCGTATTCTGACGTTCTTTTAAGGTCTTACATACTGATAAACTCTCAGTTCATTTAATGTTAGGGTAAAACTACAATAATGATTCATAGGTGTTAGCTCTAATGCAGTAGAAGTGACTACAAGCAGTCCATAGGGAATTGTTGTTGAATATCTTTTATATCTTCTTTACATTAACTCAGTGGTTAACAGTAAAATACATTTATGTGCTGATGATGCAGTACTTCTCACTGATATATGTAGTCCTGAGAATAAAGTAGCTTTAGCAGATGACCTAATTACTATACATTGTTGGTTTGGGCTGGCCAGAATTTAAGAGAAATACTTTGATCAGACAGAAATGATCATATTGTTGTATGTTAACACAATACAGAGAAAATTTAATTGTTACATTAAAAAACTACCTGCTACACATGCGTCAATATTCATTCATTGCAGAATCCCAAAAATTTGTCATTACTGTGCCAAAATGTCTTTCAGCTTCCTAGTTTCCATGGAAATTTTTTTAGGAAGCACTTTCATCAAATTATTAACTAAGAACAGTATTATTGACATTTTTATGACAGCAACCATTTTCTATACCTGATACTGAAAAAAAAGTAATAGTAATTATTTTTCCAAGGGATTGGCTTGCTATTAGATCAAAATTATTAAGTTAATAATTAAGATGCAGGCTGGTCATATTTTGGAGTAAAAGTTCATCTTGGGACCAGAAAAACAGTAATTGATGTTTTTTCAATCAAATCATTGAGTGGATTTGCAAATCGAAGTGAATCTAAATGATTTGCCAGCCTCTACCTTAAACCTAAAATAATGCTGTGCTCTGCCATAGCCTTTCTTGATCAGACAGCCTCCCACTTGCTAAAGTAGATGCTTGTGAACCCCAGTGAGGCAGAAATTCTTAGCCTTAATTGGGTCATCAGTGATTGCTAATTGGAATTAGTTTCATTTTGTGGCTTATGGAATTCCTTTGTTTGACAGGTCCGTGACGTGTACAAAAAATTTGCTGCTGCAAAATTGAAAAAGCGAGTGCCTTCAAAGCGTGAAAAGGAGCAGGCATGGCGGGTCCTGAAGGAGAGAGATTATTTACTGCGTCAGCTCTATGGCAACTCTGTGAAATGTGGCCGGGGCATTGTGAGGCCTCCGAGTACCCAGGTAAGGCCCCCACCAGAGAAGACAACCATGTTGAAGCCACCAATGGGCAAAGGGCCAGTGGACAAGTCGCGGCTTACAATGCAGGAGAAACCAGGTTTGGACAAGATGAGTGTAGAGAGGCAGTTGAGTGATGGTGGTGAAAGAAAGTGTTTTGAGAGACCCTCAGAGAAGTTGCAGCGCTCAGAGACCTGCTTTGGAAAACCAAATATCTTTCCTACAGTAAAGCCACCTCTGGAAAATCCTCCTATGGATTCCTTAATGCCTTGAACTTTTGTTAGTGATATTTCATCGATCCTTTGGAAAGAGTGTAACAATAGGACCTTACATTCCTATACTTAATGTTAACAATATTTTCAATATTTTGCTGCCTCTGGTGAATTATGGAAGTTACATAACGTATAGAAATGACATTATAGAATTTGTCATTCCACACACTTTATTTGAAATGTGACTCAGATTTCAACATTGAACGTCATCGTCATATTGATCTGATGTTGGCATTTAATGTCGACACCTGGGTTGTGATTTAAATAATGTGTGTGCAGTCACAAAGCCAGTAATTTCATTTTGTTTCAATATTTGGTTAATCATGTGTGATACATTCTTGTTTTACTTATAGTTGAATTAATAATGTACAAGACATTCTTGTCTCCCCACAGCCCATTTTCTCATTTTTTGGTTCTTATAGTTGAAGCATTGGGTCGCGGTAGTCCAGGTTGGACCACTGACCTGAGGGTCCCGGGTTCAATTCCTGGGCAAGCCCCTCTGGGGCACCTTCAGCTCCACCCAAGTATGTGATTTTTTGGATACCAGATTTTTCTGGGAAACCATAGCAGCATGGCACAGGGAAAGGAACTGGCCCCCTTACCCTATTGTGTGAATTTCACATGCCGTCAGGCTTAGTACTGGGTGAACTCTATCCTCACCTACCAAACCGACCTTCGGGTTGATTACTGTGTTTTTGGTTGTTATATTTCAAACAAACTTAGGCTCCCATTGAAGAGTGGTTTCTGTGTCATTCATCACAGTTTTTTTCATTAACCGTGGATTTTTGTCATTCATTGTGAACATAATGACAAAATATTCCCAAGAGTGGGTTGTACTTTAAAAATCAATGAACATTTTCCCTTGTTTATAGCGAGTGAAATCATGTGACAATTTTTTTCTGAAGCAGGTGACACTCTTGTGTTGCAGTCATAAAAATTAAGAAGAATACATTACATTTTGTTTTTTTTTAATTTTAAATTGACAAAGAATTTCTGTCTCACTAATCTGTAATAAGTTTACGGTGTAGGCATTTTTTGTTTACATTGATTCACGACTGTATTCACGACCGTTCTTTGTGTATTTAAATTGCAATAATCTTTTATTCAATTTTTTACATATATGTTGCTACGTTTCACCATATATTCTTACAGCAATAAAGCATTAATTTTTTATGCCATTTGTTATTGTCATATAGTCAGTGATGACATTGTTTCATAAGAGCATTTTTTACAAGAAATAGCATCTGGTGTTCAAAAAAGTCAAAATGTATGTGCATATTATTTTCAGTGTTGTGCATATTTTGGGCCCTGCAAATACTAACGAATGGTGCATTCAGACTAAAAGGGGCAATGTTTTGTTCATTTATCTATCAGGGAAGACACAGTAGTTGTGGGGAATCTTCTCTTGTGGCAGAAGAGGAAAATAATTGTGAATTATACAAGGGTTATTTTTTAAGTTAGGTCCATTTGCTCACGAAAAAAATATTTGCTAGAAAATATTTTATTGATGTTTTCGTTTCCTACAAACCTATGATAGGGGTCTGAAAAGTTCTCAGCCTCACCCATAGATGGCATCACTACTAGCATGAGTTTTTATTTTGTGTTAGCATTACTTGGAATAGTGCCGTGTGAAATTGTGAGCCACTGAGGAGTACTATTCTAACCTTCTAGCAAAACTGGATGCAAAAATTTGTGAAAGGAGACCCGACTTGCAGAGGAAAAACCGTTTTCCATCAGGACAATGCACCTGGCCACAAAAGTGTCCTGGCGATGGCAAAATTGAGGGATTTGCACGATGAAGTGCTGGAGCATCCAACCTATTCCCTGAATGCCTCCCTCACACTCCAACTTTTTCCAAAAACATGAATTTTTGTTACTGGTCAATGTTTCTCATCTCAAGCAATGATTGCGGCTGTAGACTAGTGCTTTACAGAACCTGCAGAAGAGCACTACAGAGATGGGTTAATGGCACTGAAACACCGCTGGATGAAGTGTAATAATATAAGAAGTGATTTTATTGAAAAATAAAACTTTTTGAAAACATGAGTTGTCACTTTTATTACCAGGCCCAGAACTTATAAGATCACCCTTATACTTCAGTTTTCTATGAAATAGCCATTCACTTCTATGCAATTGTTGTAATGCTGCACTAGCTTCTTTAATCCCTCAGTATCGATGTTTACCACCTGGGAATTGAACCAGTTTATGGTGATGGTCTAGAGTTCCTCATCATTTTCAGATGATTGTCCTCTCGAGTTTCAAGTGCAAGAAGAGAAAATAATTGTTAGGTGCAAGGATGGGACCATTGATTGTGGTCCATTAACACTCTTCCACTCAACATCCTTTGGGATATCTAAGTATTTCTGTGACCATCCTTGGGACTAATGTCTGTTCGGAATTGAGTGACAGTTAAATTTTTTTATTATTAAATATGTCTTAGTTTTGTGATGTCTTCACTCTTCATCTGTGTTCATCTAAGATCATCATAAAGTGTCCCTCATTTACATTCATATCTCACTTTCTTCCTTGTTTTGATCTACATAAATGCCCTGCAAGCCACCAAAAAAGGTGTGTGGCAAGGGGGTGACGCACCAGCAGGAGGAAAGGGTTAGGGATGAGGGGGTTCAGGTTTTTCAAATAGTTGGGGGGAAGCTGTAACAAAAAATATATATATATCCACGCGAAGTCCCTAACCTGTACGTGAATACTTACTGTGTTGAACTGACTCCTGGGGGATTTCCACTACAAGCATTCTGGTCTCTTATCGTTCTAGGAAAAAATGACATTTTAAACCTGTCAGTCTTGCAGTCTATCTCTCTAATCTTATATTTGTGATCCCTCTGACCATAATATGTTGGGGTTCATATTATATTCTTGATGTCATCGGAAAAGGGTCCATCTTTAAATGTTTTCAATAAGTTTAATCTTTATTGTAAAAGCCACTGTGTAAGAGAATCCTAACCTAAATTGTCTTACAAAGTAGATACGCTGCTGCATTGGTCATAACAGTGTTTGACAAATCTAGCTCCCCTCCGTTGAACTCGATCTAATTCCGAAATCAAATTTATATTTGGAGGATCCTATATACTGGTATCATACTGTAGGTGGGGCCTGACCAAGGCAAAGAAACATTATTCCTTCACTTTTTCGTCACATTTACCTAGCACTCTTTTCACAAATCCCAATTTTTTATTAGCATGACCGCATATTTCTTGATGTGTTTTCCCCAGGACAGATCGTGAGTAATTGTTACACCCAAGTATTTAAAGGAATCTACCCTCGCGATTTTGGTTTGTTTCACTTTGTAACTATAAGGGAGGGAATTACTCTTTTCCCAAAAATGTGACTACACATTTTTAAAAATTTAATTCCAATTACCATGTAACGCACCAATTTTGAATTGCATCTAGGTCATTGGCTAACACGACTCTGTCTTCGTGACTTTGAATGTCCCCATAAATTACTGCATCATTGGCGGAAAGACAGAGCTTGCTATTAACTATGGTACTGAGGTCATTTATGTAAATAAGGAGTAGGAGGGGGCCTATGACACTTTCTTGTGGTACACCCGATGTGACCTTGACATTAGGTACATGATACACCATCCAGTACGACTGTTAGGGCATGATCACTTAAGAATTGTTTAATCCAGTTAATAATAATCTCGTGTATTCCATAAGTTTCCAATTTTGCAAGTAATTTGCAATGAGAGACTTTATCGAAAGCTTTCTTAAAATCTACAAACATCTTATCAACTGGAATATTACTTTCACCGGAGTTCAATATATCATCTACAAAAAGATAAGTGATAAATGATTGGCAAGGTTAAATTAAATGTGATAATTTAAAAGGGAGAACATACTTGCTTATGATGCATATGAAGTTCCAAAAGGAGAGAATGAAGCTTGATTGGCCATTAGATGCAAAATCATTACCTCAATCCCGATCCCTACTTCAGGTGCTGTGTGGAGAGCACTTTGAGTGAATACGCCGTCCGTCGGATGGGACGTTAACTGCGGACCCCTTGGTGCCTTTCGACAAGAGTAGGCTATTGCCGATGCTGAGTTTCTCTCCACCCTTCCTGTTCCACCCATCCATAATGGCGCAAATGACCTTAGCTGTCGGTTGCCTTCCCAAGAAAACCATCATTACCTCAATAATGTGAAATTCAGAAGGGTGTATTGGCAGTATACTGATTGGACTGGTGAGCACTGGTATGAGAAAATATAGCCATATCACTAGTGGACTAGAATCATTAAATTATAATCAAACGTGTGTATGCTTTTAATATTTAGGTTAAATACATGAACCTTTTGTAGTCGTTGAGCCTTACCTTTGGAGGAGATACTTTATTTTTTTTAATCTCACTATAGGTCTTTAATCATGCAGATGATTGGGCATTGCTTAAAAAATACTTTGGTAACTCTAGTTTTTCTATCACCATCAAATTAACTGAAATACGAGGTGTGTTGATAAAGTAAGGCCCGTTTGGTCACAGGAAAAAATATACTCCTATACTAATGTATGAAACACATTTATTGGCACTTTTAGTTAGCTACAAACCTACTTCACTTATCCACATAATCGCCGTTCACTTCTAAGCATTTTTCGTACCGCTGCACCAGCTTCTTTAACCCCTCTGCATAGAAACTCGCTGCCTGAGGGTTGAACCAATCAACAACGCCATTCTTGAGTTCCTCTTCGGTTTCGAAACATTGTCTACCGAACCACTGTTTCAAGTGCAAGAAGAGGAAGTAGTCGCTGGGTGTAAGGTCAGGACTGTACGGTGGGTAGTTCAAAGAGTTCCCAACGACCCGAAAACTCTCGTCCACTGGACATTCTTTGCTCTTTGTGGTGGTCGGTGAGCATTTTTGGTACCCACCTTGCACGCAATGTGTGGTATCCAAGGTTTTCCGTAACAACATTGTAGACAGTAGTGTGTCCAAGTTGAGGAAATTGTTCAGCCAGGCCATTAATTGTCAATCGACGATCACATCGCAGTTTTTGTTCCACTTGTGAAACAATTTCATCGGTCAGAAGACTGGGCCTACCACTTTGCTCTTCGTCATGGACATTTGTTCGTCCGTTTTTAAAATCACAGCACCATTGTCTAACCTTTCCTTCACTCATAACTGTAGGCATAATTCCCGATGAATTTCAGCAGCCGACAATCCTTTTGCATACAAGAATCGTATGACAGAACGCACTTCACAGCTGGCGGGATCAACGATTGTCGCGGACATTGTTGTTTGCATGCACGGACAAGCAAACGACTTCTGAAACAAAACAAATGCTGCTATAGCTTCTCAATGAATCAGTAGATGGCGATCCAGGAGCAAAACTGTGTTCTGAAGCGCCAATATTTAAATATAAGCAAACGGTACTTACTTTAAGAATATGCCTCATAATATTTTAGAAGATTACTGTTATACCTTTCTGGTTTCTATATTACTTTAATCCGCCTTCAATCTTTCAAACTTGTAATATAGTAATTTTCCATTATTAAGACATAATACATAAAGCCTACTTTAAGAGGATGTTTTTCAAGCAATATACGTTCTATAATTATATTCATTTAAGTCTTAAGTTCATCAAGCATTATATTTTGTCTGAAGGCACATTTTATTAATTATTAAGGCTTTTGAAGGTAATCAATGTTTGGCTCTCTCACTATGTGAACTCTCTTCGGCTTTTGACTGTGTTAATCACACAATTTTTGTAAATAAGTTGACATATTATGGTTTTAAGGATGCTGAACTAAAATTTATTTCTTCCTACTTAACTGATCGTAAGCAGTCTGTTTATGTAAATGGTAAACAGTCAAAACCATTAAATATGGTGTACCTCAGGGCTCTGTGCTAAGACCTCTTTTATTTCTGGTCATGATTGATGACTTGTGCCCCAATATGATTACTGTGTCCTCTATGCAGATGATACTACTTTTCTGCATAGTTCCCCCCATCATTCTGATGCAATGAATAGAGTTCCTATTATACTTGAAAAGGCAGTGGATTGGTTCTCTTCCAACAATCTCCTTATGAATCCCGATAAAACTCAGAATCTTCTCTGTACACTAAAATCTGCTACACTGGATGCTGCCCCTGTTAAACTGCTGGGATTTTATTTAGACTCCAAGTTAACATGGAGTGCTCATATTCTACACGGAAGGAAGAAACTTGCACGAGCCTTATTTCTGCTCAGGAAATTAAAATTATATGTGAGTAAGGACTACTTAATTAATGCCTACTATGCATTCTTTCACTCACATATCATTTATGGCATTAGGCTTTGGGGGCATGCATCTGATACTAAGCTAATCTTTGTGATGCAGAAAAAGGCAGTCCGTACCTTATCTAACTCATGTCCACTTGGACATTGTAGACCTCTTTTTAAATTTAAAAATTATGACTCTACAATTTATATATATTCTATTCATTAGTTCATATTAAAGAAAATACGAGGATGTATTCCACTAGGGCTGACGTTCACAGCCATAACACCAGAGCAAAGTCGAACATGGATTTACCACACTGTAGGCTAGACAAGACCTACAAAGTTGAAGGTCTACCAATCAAATTGTTCAACATGATTCCAAATGCTGTAAAGTAATGTGGTGTTCCGAATGGTGCTGCGTGATTGGCTTACCTCCAATCCTTTATTTTCAATAGAGGAGTATTATGAGCTCGATTTTACTAGCCTAAAATTATAAGGTTTAGTGTCTATGTGGTGTGGTTAATAACTATAAGGTGTAGTGTTAGGGTCCTATCTATGTATACATATTTTATGTGATTGTATATTGTGCTCTGTAGTATGTTATCATGTTCCTGTAAAAATGACGACATCCACCATATGTAAATATGATTAAGATGAATAAAGTTTATTATTATTATTGTATATCATTATTTCCCAAAATAGTAAATCAGATTTAACTGAAACAAAATAATCTAAATAACTTTTGCAGATACCAAATTCTTTAATTTACATTTCATATCACGGTACAAAATTAATAATTACATTGTATTGATAAAATAGAGAAGTTTGGCACAATTATTATGAGATACTTTTTGAAGATCCAATATTTCTCATTTCACTTCACCTATTTTTACTCAACCATTTTTGTTATTTTTGATACAAAATAAGTTGAATACATGCTCTACTCATATTAATTTACTGATTTAAATATGCCAGGTGAAGACCACCGATGTAAATAAACTGCTGCCACACTGAAAATATGGCCAGACAGTGTCAGAGGCTATGCTATAATTTTGATCCCTTAGCGTAGTATCACTTCATCTGGAACCTGTTCATAATAGTTTTGGGTAGTAAGTCATTTCAGATGGTATCATACTGCATGCAGATGAATCCTGTGGGCGATAAGCGGTTTGTAATAGCCTCTCATGTCTCCTTAGACCATTATAGTTTGAATTTAACCATGAAGAATCTAATTTACATTAATCACATTGGTGATATTTTGTAAACATCCACATATTACAGAGCACTTGCTTTGAGCATTGTTTGTAAACAATTCCTTGATGATACGTCCCCCAACTTCATTGAAACCTTGAAATTTGACTTGATTTTTGATAGAGGGGAGAATGTAAGTAAAGTGAGGATGGGGTAGGAATGGGATAGGGATGTTTAATGGAGGACTAGTAGTTATATGGGGAGACGACCGACAGCAGAGATCATTTTCACCAGAATAGGTGGGAAATTCGGTAGAAATAGATCAATCAGGGATTGTGAGAAGAATGGAGGGATTCCTGGCATCAGAATACTCTTAATCAAAGGTACCAATAGGTCCACAATTCAATTTCACACCTGACAGAGGGCATACTTACTTAAAGTGCTCTGCACAAAGCACCCAAAGTAGCGATCTGGATACTGATGGAAAATGCGGCATCCACCAGGATTCAAACCTGGGTTACTCGAGGTGGGACGCCAGTACCTTAGCCATCACCCGATCCCAATCCCCATGTTGAATGGAAGGAAGGAATTATAGGGAACTGAAGATAAGTTTAATGTAGAGTTTTATTAGGAGAGGCAAATAAATGTATTGTTGTTCAGAGTTTGTCCATCAAAAATCTACCTTTATTGGTAGAATACCAGTGATGATTACAGGTTGAAGACATGGGTGTCCTCGCAAAAATTAAAATCATGAAAGGCATTAATAAGTTTATTTCGAATGAATAATTAATTTTTTAAATTGGTAATAGTGCCGAATAAAAGCGATTTGAAAGTAAAAGTTTTACGATTGTGGTTAAGGTTAAAATGTGAAATTGTATTTCCACCTTTGTCATATATAGATACAGATCCTCTTTGGACAATAAATATTAACCCAATTGTTCTCCCTCCACATTTCAGAAGTTAATTCTTGGAGTAAGGCTTATTTTAGAAAAAAATGTTAAGATTCCTATATTTCCACCAAATGAATTTTACACCTTGGCCAGATTTCAGTCTAAGAAATATATTTTTTTACATTACTATTCTGGAACAGTAAAGAACATTACCAACCACTATTTTAACAACTTTATAAAAAGTAAATTATTGCTTCTGTATGATAAAATCACTAAAGTAACTGAAAGGTCGATGGTCATAACACCCTCTGCCACAAACCCTATTGGCACCTTGTGGGATGTAACATGCATATGTCAAGTGGCACTCACATCATAACCCACAGTTTCTCAACATTGCAGAAACTATATTTCCTTCATATTTTTTACTCATTTTTCACTAATTTCAACAATTAATATGTGAATGTCCATTACATTAGTGCCTGTATGACCAATTTCCAGAAGATCTTCTCCATTATTGATATTTAAATAGAAATTTGTAGAATCATTATTATTTAAGTACATCAATGGATCAATGCCTCTCCTTTTTGAGAAAGATACTTGCTGAGGGTAAGAAATAGCTCCTGCATATGTGGTTGGGCCATCAATGCCATCAGTTCCCCCACTCAGCAGAAGGATGTTGCACATTTCACAGCAAGGATATTTTTTCATTAATTCAGAAACCTCTAAGGAAAAAGCAAGTGCAAGTTCCTGATTCCTGCCCCCAAGACCACTTCCTTTAACTTCCACTGTGGTTTCACCCCCTGATATCAAGCACAATTGCCTGCATTCCTTTGGGAAATCTGCTGGAGTAACTGCATGGAGATTTTTTAGTGGGATATTTTGTGTACAGCTAGCATTTTTTAAATTTGCAAGGAGAGATTCTCTAGTAATTTCACCACAAATGAACTTACAAATTTCTACAGCAAAACTTGAGTAAAGCTTTGCTACTTCCCGAGCATTCCCTTCAAGAGCCGAGGACAAGATGAATGGGACATAGCCAGCATTTTTTGCTTGTTCTGCTATATTTTCAAGAGCAACGCCATTATTTCCAATTACATAATTGCAAACATGACTGAACTGACCATTGACAATGGGGACTTCTCGACTGGTGGTATTGTAGCTTAAAGAGCACTTCAGTTGGTTCAGTACCACTTTTGGAACTTTGGTTTCCAATGCATATTTATTTAAAATGTTGAGTGCTAACAATTTACTGTCGGCATTATATACAGTCGGGCCACTAGCAATGATATCCAATGGATCATCTACAACATCTGAGAGTATTAGAGCAATAACTTTTGCAGGATATGCAAGCATAGCTAATCCTCCTCCTTTCAGTATAGAGAGACTTTTCCTCACAGTATTTAGTTCTTGAATGCTGGCACCAGCAGAAGACAAGAGTCTAGTGACAGCTAACTTATCAGAAAGACTAATGGGAGGAACTGGTGATGGCAGGAGAGATGAGCCACCCCCTGAAAAGAAAGCAGCAGCTCAATTGGGCAAATAAAGTGATTGGAAATCATACAAAAATATGACATTTTTAAGGTTAATCTGTTGCTTTTGATGGAATGTAAATGAACTTCACCAAGATGTATACTTTGATACAAAATACAAACTCATATATACCAATCATGTGTTAACTAATGTTTAAAAAATTCTCATTTCTATTCCTTTGCACTTTCCAAATTTAGTTGGTTTAGGTAATGATATTACATTGGTTAAATTTATGCTTTATATGGATGAGTTAGCTCAAAAACTTCTTACGCAACATAAAAATAGGGATAAGGAATGTCTGCGGAATACCATGTTTTTCTAGAAAAAATACCCCCATGGCAAATCTAATTTTAAAGAATTGAAAATTCTAACTTTACCTTGCCTATATATTTTTTACTCATGCATGTATATTAAGGGTAATATGAAACAACTAATCACCAATGATCAAGTTCATGAGCATAATACTCAACAGTGTTGATATACATTTATTCTGCCACTCTTCTGCTATGTATAATAAGAGCACCCTTCATGTGGCCATCAAAATTTACAACTACCTGCCCCCGGGCATAAAATCTGCTTCTAGGAGTTCATTTAAGAAATATCTCAAGCATTTTCTGATAGATAAATGTTATTATATTGTGGAAGAATTTCTGGAGTCTTTGGAACACTGAAGCAGCTGATTGTTAATCCTGACTTATCCTACATTTTATGTTGTTTATTCCTGAGACCAATAAATATGATTTTATTTTCTGCATCTGCACATTTTTGCATAACCATAAAATGATAAAATATAATATCCAAAAGAAGGAAACTTATAAAGGGATTTCAATAGCTGACATTTCCAAACAGTTTGAATAACCATGTCCCATTTCTTGCTACTTTTGTCATAAAGAATTGTGCATGGTAGAAATGACTACTCATAAACATTGTTTGGCTCATGATTCTTTTTCCTTTGGGTTCTCATTGTGGTATCACCATGACTGTTTGAATTTAACCCTCTTTGTATCATTTAAATTTGTTCTGAAGTCATTGAAAAAAATTTAGGAAGACAATGGAAAACCACCTCAATTAATTATTCACGGAAACAATAATGGATATATATTGAGTACGAGTTCTGGAAACTTCAGGACTTGGCCCAATCGGCCATGTGTCATGCCTAGAAGCAGGTGAAGCAAGGTCTTCTCATCTGATGAAATCCTTGCAAAGCAAAGGCGACAGCACAGAAGAGGACTACATTAGTTAGGATAAAGGCATGGAAATTTAGGACAATGTTGATGGCAGGTCAATTAAAAAACATAGAGTGAGATGGAGAAAGAAAATATAGATGTTTTAGAGCTGTCTGAGTTGAGGATAGCGGGGATTAATAGAGAGATAGTTATAGGGTATTGTAGATTGTTAGGGAAGAGAACCAGCAAGGGGTGGCATTAAAATGTACCAAAAAAAGTAGGAAGAAGCACAGTAAACATAAGAGCATGACTGTTAGAATTTGGAGTAGCTTCAGGCATGATGTGGTGGAAGTCAAACAATGAATAATAGATGGTAGCACTTTTCCACTGGATAGAATTTATTTTATGACCGGGTTTTAATGTATTACATCATCATCCTGATGATCATCCTGATGATGATGTAATACATTGAAACCCGGTCATAAAATAAATTCTATCTAGTGGAAAAGTGCTACAATCAGTTATTCATTATGTTAGAATTTTATTAGTGCAAGTGATAGCTGAACCACCATTCTTGGTCATTGTTCAGATCTACCTGCCACCAAGCAATAATAGTGAGGAAGAAGTTAATTGGGGATATGATAAGTTGTGAGGACTTCATGATGCAGGTGTTCTTGGAAGTGAGGTAGGGTGCTCCAATTCATGGATGAGAAATAACTGCGGGGAGAAAGAAATACTTCTGTAGGAGACAGTGTTAAATCCAAATGAACCCTTAGTTCATACACCACAAAATGCATAGGTATACATGGAAAATGCCCCCAGGGAATGATTGTTAGGCATAGGAATAATGCTGGATAGTAGATAAGGACAGTGGGAATCTCTTTAATCCATTCATGCGTGTCAATAATTGGATGACAGGGCATTCGGCTACCTTGAGAGAGGCATAATCTACCACCACCGACAGGGCTGCAAGCCCCATCGGGGAGGGGCGATGGTACGGTGATCCTTATCCTGCCATTCCCCTGGGAAACCAGCCGCATGGCTTACAAGAAGTGAACAGGAATAAACAAAGCCCCGGTATTTCCCCAGCGTCAAAGTGTGTCGAGATCACACTCCCCAGTGAGGGTGCTCAGGAGCGATTTAAGTGAGGGATATTTGCCTTCCAGAAGGGTCTAATCCCCTGGCCAGGTCTCCAGCCCTGATGTCGTCCCAGCTGCTGTTGGTTTATTGGTGACTGCCGCCATTCACCCAAGTGGACCACTTCGCGCACAACTTCATTTTGTTACCTAATAATGATGTACCACATCGAAACCCGGACGTAAAATAAATTTTATCAAGTGAAAAAGTGCTACCATCTATTATTCATTATGTTCGACTTCCACCATATCACGCCTGAAGCTATTCAATTGGTTCCCTTCTACTTCTTTGGCACCTTACCCTCTTGATAAGAACTAACTGAATATTTACTAGCTGTCATCACCTCAAGGCATTTCCTTACAGGGTAACAAATTATTCCATTAACTATACATTTTCGCCAATAGGCTTCACCTGAAATGGTAACAAATAAAATTGCACTGTTGTCCAAGTTTGACACCAGGTCAGCAATGCAGGAAGCAGCATTCTGAGCATTTAAATCAGGCAAATTGTTCTTTGCTCCTTCCATCACTTTCAGCACACTGTTTGCCTGGGGCAGCATTTCTTTTGCATTCTGAAATGTATTCCGTATGCCATCTGGCACACTAATTATACCACCCACCAGGTGCTCCCCCAGGATTTTTTCTAGTTCACTGGACATGGCGAGAACTGCTTTCCCAAAACCTGAGTGAGCAGTAAAGAGAAATTTGATAGCATTTCTGTTATTTTTAAAACATTTATAAGAAATGGCACATTACCAGTCGATTGAAAAGGTATAAACCAATTTTACATGATAATAACTATATGGTTATCGCTCTAACATGCGTACATAAATGCATAGCTCCTTTGCCATTTAAACAGCTTCATAACATTTTATATTAGGAAAAGGTCGGCTGAGATCATGGCAAAGGGGAATCCTCGGGAAGCTCAACCTGCAAGCTTCATGAACATGACAAATAGAAAGGGCAGTAGTGATGGGGAGTAGCTAAGGACACTAACTGGAGCCTGGGTGAAGGGTCACCCACCTCTTGTCCCAAGATGGAGAGACTCCCTACCAGGTCCATGTGGGGCAAGTTCCACAACTAAACATTAGCCTGAGAATGCTTTTAGGGCCTGAGAATGGGCAACTTTTGGATGAGTTAAGGAATGGAAAATGGCTTCACACAGTTTGCTTGATGACCCTCCCAACTCAGGTATAAATAAATCAATTACCACCTTTGGTGACTCTCAGCTGAAATACACTAGTGATGCATGTGTTGGAAAAGGTGTGGCAGTGGAATGTGTAGCCTGCCTGGTATAAGAAATGAGCAATTAGGAAGGAAATGCATAAATCTTAGGGTGGAGCATGACGAAGAAGTAGCACTGATTTGTGTGCAAGGACAGGAGGTAAAAAGGGCAAACAAGATGATCGTGTGGTAGGCCTTATTCAGGATCTGTGCACAACCACAATGAAGAAGTCTAAATAGGAGAGGATGAATGAAAACTGAAAAACTGCTATATATTGGCATAGTACATTTGACTATGAAACAGTGAAGCTTCTGAAAGACAGGCATGATGTTTTGCCTATTGTAGTAAACACCTGAAAGTTGAATAAAATCGCTCATCATGTGACACTTATAAAGAAAAAGAGTGTCTTAAGATGGAAGAGATGTTCAATTTTAACTTTTTTTTTCTTCTTCAGAAACTGGTCGATTTAGAAGAAAATTAAGTCTACTGCATGTCAAATTCGTTTGTATTATGGTAAAATCTATGCAACTTAGCTCCTAATTGATAATTAATCCCCAGGTATGATAATTGTGATGGAATCCTGGTGAAAGATGATATGCTTGATATAGGGATTTTTCCCGATTTGTTTACGGTGTACAAGAGAGATTGAAAAGAGTGAGGCGGAAGAAATTTTTCAATGTGGAAAAAACACTATATCTAGCTGAATGAGAATGTGTGATGAAGTGTATGAGTTACTTTAACTAATTTAAATACTAAAAATGGTCATCTCTTGGAGATTATCATGGTGTACAGGCGAGTTCTGTACACCTTGTATCTGTGAGTTATTTTGTGTTGGTGAGGAAAAGAATCTGGGAAAGACGGTGATTATTGATAATGACCTGAAACATTTCCCAACTGAGAGTGAAGCAATAAGGACCATTGACTGCTTGTTTCGAGTAATCAAGTGATGGTATTACCCCATTCCATGCTTTGCATAACTTACCAATTAGTTACTACTCACTCTAATGCTGCCATGTTTGGTCTGTCTATGGTTACCTCTTGATGCCTCAAAAATTATATCCACTTTACTGTGCTATACCAATTTCTGATCTGTGCCTGGATTGGTCTTCTGTTTGTAACATGGCATACTTCCTTTATTCTTGCTAGTTTTGAGGGAATTCATTCTCAATTGATGACCCTAATGTGGGGGTTAATGAACCTGTGGCATTCGTGTCCAGTGTCATGCTGAGCATATATTTTGGCACACAGATGTTGAGAGTAAAACAAAGATACCCAAAAATAAGGAATTTGAAAAATAGTTGTGACTAATTTTACAATGTACTGCCATGTTGCAAAGCATGAACAACCACAAGTGTGTTTTTTGAGAGTGAACCCACTTGAATTGTTGAAGTCAAACGCCAGCTTAGAGTGTATTCTCTAAAATATGAGAGACTTCATTATCAGTGTGCCAGGCTGGAATATCTAATTTAAAAGTGGAGATGGGATTTTCAGTTCATTTCAATGATTTGATTCATGTGATTTGGTTCATACCAATGACTTGATTATTCACATTGTTAATAACACTACATTATTACGTTATAACATTCACATCATTACAATGAACCAGAATTTCTGGACTTAGTTCATTAAGAACCAGTTACATGACCACAACCAAGATTGCCACATAGCAATAAACCAGCACCTAGTTGGCAAAGCAGGAAATGATTGAGTGATAGAAAAGTTTCCTTTGTATTGAAAATTTCTTAAAATATAATTAATTTTTGTAATGACTAGTTGTCTGCATGAAAAATTAATATTCCTTTCCCTCTATTAAAACCGATTAGTTAATGCCTTATAAAAGACAATGTACATTTCTAATTGGTGTAAATACCATTAATGCATGGTGAAAGGTATATATGTACTATTAAAATTTTCAAGTTTTTCCCTCATAAAATCAATTTATACTTTAGGTTGGAAGGGTCATAGTAGTCCAAGGGTAGAACTACTGACCTGAGGGCCTGGGTTCGATTCCTGGGAAAGCCTATCTGGGCACCCTCAGCTCCATCCATGCAGTGTGATTTTCAGCTACCAGATCTTCCTGGGAAACCTTAATTGGCTGAGGGTAAGGAACTGGGCCCCCTACTCAGATGTGTGAATTTTACATGCCGTCGGGCATAGTACTGGGTGAACTCTACCATCACCTACCAAACTGACCTTCAGGTTAATTACAGTGTTTATGGTTTTTGGGCTAGCAACCATGGAATGATGTTGAATATGCATCTTAGCAACAAATACGAGGCCATGCAAACCACTTTTATGATAAAAAATGTTATTTCATAATTAAAAGAGCAATATCTCAGCTGATTTTTGCCTTAACTCTTACATATACTGGAGTGGATTGATCCTGATTAAGTTCATCTTTCTAGTATGTAAGCAACTTACCTTTTCAGTCACTGATATCAGAATGCTGAATATCAATCAAGCTCAACTTTCAGCTATGAATAACTAGTATCAACTAATTCTTCAATTCACATCAAAGGCATTACAAGATTATAAATTTAAATTAATCAATGTAAACCTTATTCAATATATTAAAATAAATGTTCTGCTAATAACCTTAGAGAAATATGTAAGTCTATAAGTATACATATTATATCATTATATAAAACCATCAGCCCAATAATTTATTTATTAAATTCATTATCATACTGTATTCTCTGTTCTGGTAGTATTTGCAATCTGACTGACAACATTTAATGATGTATGTTACAGACACGTTATGTCTTTGGAGAGTAAATGTTTTGACATGAACCTGCTTGGATGTTACATTGTGAAGAGATATTTACTTAAGATATTATTTAAACCTATCGTTATAACATATATTCCTTCACCATTCAGATGGATTGCAATACCTAATTGCTTGCTAGAATCTCCGTAAAATTTTGGTGGTTTTACGACTTTAAATAAGACATCCTGTACTTCAGTATGCGCAGAAGGAGATGAAATTTCATCATATTCCATGATGTTTTTACAGCTAAGTTAATACGCGATCTCATCCAAAATTTCATCTGCCGAAAATGAAAGCATAAGTATATATCTCAGAGGAAACATAGTTTAGAATATTAAAATGGAGAATTAATGTTGACCCTAAAAATTCAAAGTAAAAATTATTTAGCTTTTCACAAATTTTAACATTTTTTGATAGCGATAGGATGCATAGGAAAGAATTGAGAATCGCTTTCTAGGGCATATGCACCCGAGTTTGATTTAGTATAGTGGCGATGAATATCAAACTTTATTTGCCATAGATTTGTCCATTATTAAATCTTTCAATAGAAATTGAAGACAATTTTACCCGAATTACGACATATCATTGCCACCAATTGTACAAGAGTCGAAGTCATAGTACGACTGGTCAGCTTTAACAAAACTGATACTCACCTACGACGTAACAGTTTTTTTGAAGACGGTACGTATCTTCCATGACCATGAGATGGGAACCTTTTCTACTAACATGTTTTCTAATTAGTGTTGGTGGTTGAACGGTTGAAACTCCTGAACGGAACAGTTTCAAGGAAATAAACTTAATGATTTCCATATTTGATGACAATGTCGGTGCTGTTTTCCTGAATTAATTATCTTTCCTTAATATTGCATTTTACCACTTCCAAATAGTAACAATGTTCGAAAGTGGCATCATAAAGTGGAATCTACAGTATAAATCACAAATAGAGATCGCTAATTTCCCCATCGTAATAGATTCCAAGCTATTGTCAATATGCTCATACAGGGTCCTTGATTGTAGCAAAGACCATGTGAGTCCGATTTCAAACAATACTTTCATTCACATACGTGCCTTTCCCCACATAACTCGGTGTTGCCCTCTACTACATAATTGGTGTTACGAACAAATGAAAACCAGTGGACCAATGTTTACTATTGTACAATTACAATTTGAAAGTTCATTCAATTAGTAATAACACTTTATTAGGAGGATATTCTTGAGTTACAATTTGAAAGAAAATTACTACACTTTAAGTTTGTCTTAAGTTTCTTTTACTTTTTGGTGCAATTCTTGATCATAATCTTATTTCTTTAATAAATTGTGACTTGAGTGATGTTTGCAGAGGCAAATGGATATGAATGGCCAATTATAATTCCTTATAAAATAGTGCCAAAGATTTCTTGTTTCACGATTCGATATCAGGCTTCATTGCCTACCACAAGCTGTCCATGATATAAAAATGCTAATCATTAAACATGAGGTATACGACCACCGAAGTGAACTCATGTATAAGTAGATAAAATATAGTTATACAGGGAACAAATAATTCGTGCCTGATGATTTTTAATTGGAGGAAACTATAATTTTAAACAAAGGTATTGATTGAAAGAAAATGCTTTTCTACTTTTAACCTTGGATCAACTTGAATCGACATGTGCAAGACAATTATTTCATTCTTCCCTAATTCTTCCGTGTACTAAAAAATTGCATCGGCCGTTACCGATGTTAATTCCTTCGGCTTTTACGGAATGACTGCCAACACCATTTTTAGACGTCGTTCGTAGAATGGCATCGGGCGACTTATTGATTACGGAATATCCCCAAAGTGTGAATACGTAATTAAGCATAAACTTCTTTAAAAAATCCCGAAGTTAAACGCCCGTTTTTGTGCTGTTGTGCAAGTGCAATATGCAAGAATCGTACCTGAAACAGAAATAAGATTTTATGGGTCCCAATCAGGAATCCAGACAAAATTTATTAAATATTATCTGTAACATAAGGACTACTGCACATTGCGAGAAATATAACATTAAGGATGATGCTTCAGCCAAAAAATGGAAATGTTCCTGCACACTATACGGGGTTATTTTTTCAAACTTAATCGCAAATGAGAAAAACCAGTATGAAATCCTCAGCGAGTGTACTTTACTACATCTAGTCCAAACAAAACATCAACCTCCCGGTTCATATCTAACGTTTGTTTCGACTTCTTATTAGCATATTCAAGTTTACGGTCCCGGTATTTTTTGTTTACATTGATTCACGACCGTAGCTACGTTCATTGTATATTTAAATTCTTATTAGTAGCAAAAGCACGGATAAAAACCATGAAAACAGTCGACCTTCAAAGTCAAGAAATCTCTACGCTCCTTTCCTTTCTAATAGCTGAAAAAGTCATTTTATTACACGTAAGACAATCGGTCCCGCCAATTATCAGGATGAATATGAAAACAATGAAAAGACGGTATGCGCTCTCCCTAAATATGGAGTACAGGTTCGTAACAGATATAACGCAATCCTCAGACACGAGCTATTATACAACGATCTCCGCTAACACTAGCGGCCGAGGTATAATTATTTTGACGTCGCTATATAATTGGGACCTTCGGTTAATATTTCGGCATTCAGGACAACATATAGTGATTGTATCGTAAAAAACAAACTAGCGACCAAGGGTTTTCATATGCGTGAATAGCGGAGCGCTATTTCGTTTAGAATGGCAGCCCACTAGCTCTATGGAACGGTAAGACGGTTTGGTAGAGGATAATAATAATATTTCTAGGATTTATTTGCACCGTTTTGGATTAACATATATAATACTAAGTTTTTTCATAAGTTCCATCTTTGAGAGTGCTTAGTGGTTATTGAGCCTCTTGATGTCATGATTCCCTTAGTCATAAATTCGGCGTTCTGAAACTAGGACACCGCGATCATCATCGTAAATTCCAAAATGTTAGAAACTGGGTTCCCTAAATTGTACAAGTCCATTAATATTAATAACTTTCCCATCAATTTACCGTTTTCTGTGAGTACGCAATACGTTATTATCAATGCCAGGTTATCAAGTATACCCAGCTCTAACTGAAATGTCGTTCTTTGGTCCGCATTTCTGAATACACCAAACACATCGGAACGCCTCTCTTCGTGAGGGCTTTCCTCTACCTAAGGGAAATGACTGCCAATGGTGTCAGTATATGGTCAGCAAAAATCAATAGGCTACTGTTACTTTTGTAGGGGTAGGGCAGCTTCTGAGGAGCTCACAACAAGCGTAGTTGGTTCATGGCGAAGCCACTGGATGTGTAATTCGAATTAAAGGAGAACGGGTAATTACTCAAGATTACGTTTGAAACGATGGGCGAAAATTTTATTTTGCGAACTAGTGAATGTTTGTAAATATTTGCGCGGAAGGGGCATTAAAACCTGGCGAATGATACCAAAAATACTATCGAGCTTGGGAAGTATTAATACTGGTAACTACATATATGCGCACTTGATACTGATAAACCTGAACCCAATTTGATGAAGTGAATAAGATATACATTAATGGTGTTTCTAGCTTGCGTGACGGTACGAGTGCGCATTTCTAAGAAGAGTGTATTTCAGCAAGTACTAGTTACTGAAATTAGCTAAATTACGGACATCCTTCGTGAATAGGCTGCACAAAGAACCTTGGAGTTAACTGACATGGATCGATGGTTGTGAGAAACTGTTTTATCAAGAAACTAAAAA
This sequence comes from Hetaerina titia, assembly GCA_037158775.1. Classification (NCBI taxonomy): domain Eukaryota; kingdom Metazoa; phylum Arthropoda; class Insecta; order Odonata; family Calopterygidae; genus Hetaerina; species Hetaerina titia. Next base: position 12,240,842 of record CM073779.1, read on the forward strand.
CTACATATGTAAAATAATTCAAGTACCAGAACTTTGAGGAATATCTGATCCCATTAAGAGTTGAACTTAAATTGCAGTTACAACCTCTTAAAATGTAGTGATTTCTGGTACCTTTTTTCGTTGCCATATAGCTTCGAACACTTGAAAGATTCCCAACCTGTGACAATGCATTTTCTTTCCACCCCTACCTGTTTAGATTTAGGAAAACTTAATAAAAACAACATAATTTCAAGCAAATTACTTATTTACGTCAGTTACATTACAGAAAACAATCATTCCTAACGCTCCTATCACTTTAGGAGAGAATGGATATAGGCCATCATCCAAAACCAAACATAGCAGTCCATACCGCCCAAAACACTCACATTTCTTCATAAGAACGACCAATTTACTGATGAGAGCAGCAAGCTACATGTGCACCAACATTATTCACTCTTAAGAGACACTACGATACATAATATTGGTGATTATGATTCTTATTTGACCTTCCCCATGGTGTTTCTAAATGTTTGTAGACTTCGTAAATGACCGACGGATTTCTGCGATTTTTGCTCCCCTCTTGTGGTGGATATCTGTACCAAAATGTTCCGATAATGATAATTAGCTGTGGGTGGAGCCTATAGGACTCTACTTGGCTAACAAATGTGTTCAAAGTATACATCCTGGTACATTTTTCAATCAGTCTTCCTTGAAGTAATGCCCTTAAAATAAATCAACATAATTGCTATTGTGACTCTATGAACCACAAATGCTATGTTGCTTCTATTAGCCAATCACGAGTCAGGTCTCAAACCCTGCGCCTCTTCTTGGGAAATTATAATTCAATATGGCGTCATGCTGACCTAGTCGTAGGGTTGAAGGTGCCTGACAAATTCAGATTTGGGAATGGTTTTAGTATGTGTAAAAATAAGCTCTTATTTAGTGTGCGAGATATAAATGTATGCATTAGTGCGAGTTTGCTTGGTCCGGAATGCGAAAAAGTGTTTGGCGTGTGAGGGATACCATCAGGACGAATAGCAATATTACTCATACCTTCATTTTTGCTTTGTGGATTAGATTGAAGGATGTGTGAAATTAATAATAGAGGGGACTGTAAGGTAAGTAAAACTTCTTGTTCACATTTCACTCTTAAAATTATATTCGGAAGCATTTAGTTCGGTTTTGCAGTATGGTGTAATTGTCCTCACTGATTTCAATCTGTAAGGGTGATTGTCATCCTTATAACTTAGTCATCTAATTGGCAACTGTTCAGAATGACTTAAGGTCTAGTATGTATTTGAAATGACGGAGTGCCCTGTGTCCTGTCTTATTTTGAAAGTATATGAGAAATTGAGGCGGGTGGTCATGAGACATTTCCATTTCGTCCTTTTTTGTAGGCTTCATTCTTCGCTTTATAGGTTTCCAAGGCGCATGAGAATGAACTGATTACCATCATTTCTAGAATTATTTTACCGATGATTCATTATTGCTCATTTTGTGCCGATCGTACGTCGGCCGGAAGCGTAACTGTTCGCTTAGACTATCGCATAATTGGGACCTGGCGGACGTTGTGTTTAGATGTCTTAGAAATTTTGGAATATTGGACTATATTTTTCAATTTACCGTAATGAAACTTGCATCGCTTTTATCATTTTGTCCCAAGAAACGATCATGCCCAGTAGCTTAGGTGAACGGGGTAGCGGCCTCCTTTTTCGTAACATGTATCCGCTTTGTATTATGTACTGCTAGCAATGTGAAAGTATCGTACGTAGTAAAAAGTGGTTATGGATAAGAAATAAATAACAAAAATCAGTTTTTTAAAAATGTTATCTCTAAGGTAGTCGTGGAATGTCAATTCGAGTAATTGTGATGAACCGATAGTCTATGGCACGTCATGTTACTCATTCAATAAGAAGCCTTTCTTAGCAGTATTTTCTTGTTAATATTTCTTGTACTCATGTGCAAATCAAGGTTTTAACAGCTCCTACGGTTCAAAAATTGATTTTTGCCGATGTGCAGTAGTTTTATTTGAGAAGTCTAATGGTGTATAGCTGTGGTTATTAGGCTATTCATCATCCATTGTGGATATGGTTCCAAGTACAGGTTTCTCTCTGGGTTTTTTTGCACAACGGAGTGTACCTTGTTGCTACAATGATCCGTTATTTAGCTCTTCTATGATGTGCTTTTATGGTTA
>CM073779.1:12243114-12265614 GCA_037158775.1 Hetaerina titia
GTACAATAGGCATAAATTTGACCAGAAAGAACTATCCTAGTGCTTCACTTGGAATAATTTGGAAGACGTGACAGTTAAGGAAATAAAGGCTTTTCTGGGTGTAATACTAATGTATTGAATCAACCTAACTTGCAGCATTTTTTGCCCGTGGATTTTGAATCTCATGCTCCATTTTTTCTAGCTGTTTTCAAAAGGGAGAGGTTCTTGCAAATATTTGGACTGTTGCACTTAAAAAACTATCAAAAATCAAGTAAAAATTTGAGAACAAGAATAGAGAAGATAAACTCCTATTGTTGTACCTGGAAATAAAATATAGGGGTAGATTCTATCGTGGAAGGAAGATATCTGTTGATGAGGATATCGTTGGTTTTCAAAAGAATGAAAAGAGTTATTGTGTATAATCCTAAACAGCTAACAAAATGAGGTATTTGTTTATATGTTATCTCGGATTCCACATGTGATTACATAGATTTATTTGTTTCTTGTCATGGTGGAATCATATCTGACACATTGTTGATACATTATCTCCCTTTTACTAGCAGAATAGTTTTACAACTTCATGAGAAATTTAACAACACGGAAAAATCTCTGGTAAATTGCAAATATGTTTTTCTCATATGAACACAGTGCCCGATGCTCAAGGCTATCCTTTCTTCACCAAATGGTACTGCACTAGTGTAGTAACCCTTGCATGGGAGTTGCTCTAGGAAAAAAACACACTTGACAGGAGCAAGAATACCCAGTGGAAAAGATAATCCCAGTGCAATCAAACATCCCAAGATAAAGAAGGAACACAAACTTAATGCTTCTTACATGGAAGGTCAAGAGTGTAGTCACGTTGTTTGGTACTTGAGGCCATGAGACAGTGGAATGGAGAGTGTGTGATGGTTGTGGGAAAGAGATTATTTTCAAATCCAAGGTAGTGACTAACTATGCAAAGTTTATGTGGGGGGGGTATTGATTTGGCAGATAATAACTCAAACACACATTGTTTCATGAGAAAAAATCTCAAATGGTGGTTGTTGTTGTGTAGGTTGTGTAAGTTGTTTTTTTCTCAGGGAGAGGTCAGTGTTGTTAATTCTTACATTTGGTTCAAAGAATGCCAAAAAAATTAAAATGAAAAACGAAATTTGCATCAAATTTATTTGGGAACTTATGAAAGTTCGCTTGGTGGAATTTAGAGGTGGAGCACACAGTCATAGGGGTAGATTAGCATCCGAAAAGCCAGATCGGTCCTTGGACAAAAAACTTCATGTAATGATTTCTTGCTCTAACAAAAAAATAGTGATTGTGTTAACTAAAGTTTCAAAATGAAATCAAAACCACTAGGTATCTTTCCACGAGTTTTTATTCAAGGGTACAACTAGTTTCGACGCAACGGCGTCATCTTCAGGTACAAAAACATTTTTCTTAAACATGAGGTATATATAGTTGGAGAAGGTTGGGAGTAGAGGAGGGGGTGGAATGGGAGTGGGGAGTGGGATGGCCGGTGGAGGAGAAAGGAAAAGGGGGGGGTGGAAGGTGGTACATATGGTTGGGTGTTCTCCAACTATATATATACCTCATGTTTAAGAAAAATGTTTTTGTACCTGAAGATGATGCCGTTGCGTCGAAACTAGTTGTACCCTTGAATAAAAACTCGTGGAAAGATACCTAGTGGTTTTGATTTCATTTTGAAACTTAAGTTAAAAATGAATTTCCACATAGTTCAGCCTAAAACCATAGAACATAGTGATTGTGTTGTTTGCTCAAACAGAAAATCCAAATGTGGAAGAAGAAAGACAATTTATACATGTGAGACATCTAATATAATCCAGCTCTTCATGTGGGTGAATGATTCAGCAAATGGCAGTCCATGCAAAATTAGAGAAATAAAAATAACTGAATAAATTCAATGAATAATTTTCATTGTAAAAAATTCCAAAATGAAAATGTTTATATGAAGGGACATCTAGTCTTTTATTCTGATGCCGCCCCTTTTAAAAATGACATTCGGAAATTAAATGCCAAGTAGACCTTGGGAATCTGCAGAATTACATTCGAGTGTAACAGGTTAATTAATTCATGCAACAACTGAAACAATAATATTTGACAAGTTTACAACATATATGCCATAGTCTCAACTCATTAGATGGAAGTCCTGTGTGCTTTCTACTTATTTATGTAAATGTAAACTGTTAGGCAATACAGTAATTACCATATAAAATGATTGTTGCTCTTACTATTTTGTTAAAATTTGATAATTAAACCTTTTTCACATTGAAAATATCCAATAACAACAATGCAGAAAATAATTCACAATCACCTTACGCATAAAATAGTACTGGCACTTTTCATAAACCCTGCAATTGTATTAAAATAATATAATACCAAACACAAATATTTAAAATCATTTAATGGCTTGGAGAGCTACTATTCTGATGTGGCTATGTGTATATGTTTCCATTTATTTTTTCTGCTGGATGAATAATTTTGTTTCTTTCAATCAAACTTGGACTGATAATAGGAAAACATTTCTTCCCTATTGATATTTCTGCATTTCTCTTGTTTTAATTACACATAATACTTGCACTTCTAATCATACGACTATCTAGGCCAACATAATTTTCTAAATATGCAAATAAGGCTAACCCTCAGTATTATATCATGAGTGGGATCTGAGGATGTTTGAATTAGGCAAAAACCAAGATTATCTGTGGTTTTGGTACACACAAGCCTAGAGAACACCCTTTCTCCCTCAATCATGTCACAATGTATAACTGATTGATCTTGGCTTTATTGATGGCATATTATGCCTTCAAGCCCCAATGTGTCCGAAGGCCCCATTTAAATACGGACTTATCTTACATAATATCACAGATTCACCAAAAACATAAGTCTGTAGTAATTCATTATCACCTTTGAAAAAATAAATGGTTGGATCAAACAGATTTAGAATTTTAAAAATTTTCTCTTTAATGACTGAAGTGATAAGTGATTATTTCAGTTATCTATGCATATATTAAATCTTTCACCTGGATTTGTCTTGAACCACCGGCCACAGAGCATGTATGAGGGTATGAGCTGTGGGTATGAGGGCGTAAAGTCAAAGTCTTGTCACCACCTCCAAAGAAGGTGCCGACTTAATACCAATGATTCGCAGTACATATACTGATGCTAAAAACTGGTGGTAATTAGGAGGGAGGAGATAATAAAGAGGAGGGAGTTCATGACAAGGGTATTTAATACTGATCTTAAGAAAAGAAAAAACTTAGATATGGAGCGTAGTTATGTATGGTGCGGAAACGTGGCCACTGAAGCAGAAGGACAGACGTAGATTGGAGGCTTTTGAAATGTGGGTGTGGAGAAGAATGGAGAAGGTGAAATGGACCGAATGAAAGCAAATGAGGAAGTACTGGAGATGGTGGGTGAGCAGAGAGGTTTGTTGAGAAAAACGGATGAAAGGCATATTGAGCGCTAGTGGAATGTTGAAGAAGGTAATAGAGGGGTGAATGTTAGGCAAACGAGGAAAGGGCAGGAACAGGATAGGGATTTTGGACAGGTTGAAGGTAGAAAAGAAGTACATAGAGATGAAGAGGGACCTGATGTGGAGATGGTTGCTGGATTGGGTTTTGTTTGGAGTTGCAAAATATTTATTTGATAGTTGTGTCCATCCAAAAACCTCCCTTAACCGGTAGATTACCTACCATATATCTATGGTAGTGGGGAAGGCAAGACCTTGGGGTCATCATCGCAGGAAATCCTTAATATACCAAGTGAATGGAATTAGAGGCGAGACAGAAGAGGAACACTTCAATGAGAATAGGGAATGGTAGAGGAACACTGAGACAGGAAATATGGAAAAAGTCAAGCAAGAGATGTAGTGAGGAGCTATGGACATGTTTCCTATAGCAGGAAGGATATGCTCCTATAACTTGAATTGCTTCCCATGAAGTCCCTGAATGATATCCAAACACAAAAAAACTCATCTTTTTTAAATATGTTCTCTTTTTGGGAATCATGATTACTCATCGATGAATTATATAGTTACTTCTGACATGCAAAATATGTGCAAATTTAATTATTCCATTTCTGGTGAACCAGATATGAGATTTGTATCATGTTTTTTTCACATAAATGACAAAAACGTATTCATAGGCATTTTGAATTATATTTATTTATTTGCTTAAGCTGGGTTAGATATATATTTTTAAATAATAGTTTACAATACAGATTACTTAGAACTTGGCATATCATTTTGCAGTAATCATTTTCGAATGCAGTTCTATAAGTTAATCGGCAATATATTGGAAACATAGAGGTAGTTGTTCAATAGAAAAATATATGGCATCTCTTCTGTAATCAGAACTAAGTTCTTTAATGATTTTTTGCTGATATAACTACAGTACATGGCTTGTTATTGTCTGCTGTTCTAGACTTAGGAGTCTGTTAAATGTAAGGGTAACCCATTATTTAACAGGTTACCTGGTTCTGCAAGAAGGGTTCATTCTGTCATATGTTAACTATAACAACATACTGACTTCTTCGAGGCATTTTATTCAAGTGTTTATTGGTGCAGATTTCAGTGATCTTACTTTCTAATGAGTGATTAATAAGTGTAATTGTGAACAGTGTTTTAATTCATGAAATTTTATTTATATATATAATATTTACATATAAAATATTTTAGGGGTGTTAAGTTACTTACTGCTATTGTATATAGTAACTGCAATAGTATTATCTGTAGGTTGAAAAACTAGCAGTAATATATTGTTTTAGAGAAAACAATTTATCATGCCCTTAATTTAGTGGAATTACTACCTCAAAACTGCATTATAAATTATAATTTTAATAATGTCCCAGTTTTCTAGAAATAGTGATGTTTTGCTCTTAATTTGGTTTTAGCAAGTTCTGCCAACTTCAACAAGGATCATGACATTTTATTTGAAAAAGTTTGATTGATTTGCTTGCTTTGCCATTTATTGCTCTTTAACACTCTTAAGTGCCGAAATTTCACATGAATAATGGTGTGCCACCTTTATTACTCTTTTTTTTGACCAGTTTGGGTTTTGCTTAATTTTTATCACAAAATGAAAAATGTAATATCTTGCGATAAATATTGTAATACTGTAAACAAAAAAATGCTGGGACCATAAACTTGATTGGCACTAAGTGATAAGAAAGAAAAGGGGGGAAAAGCCAAAATAAATAATAAAAATAATAAAACAAACTTACAACCACTCGATTACTAATCAATCAAATATAACTTAAAATCTGAAGCTGAAAAGAAAAAATAAGCATTAAACAAAAAAAATTAAAATAAACAAGGAATGTGGCAACAGTCATGAATCAATGTAAACAAAACAATGCCGGGACCGTAAACTTGATTGGCACTAAGTGATAAGAAAGAAAAGGGAAAAAAATGCAAAAATAAATAATAAAACAAACATACAACCACTCGATCACTAAGGTGTATTATGAAATAACTGTCACTCTCGTGAATCACATTCACACACACACACTTAGTTTACAAGAATCCCTCCTATGTCAGTGACCCGTCAATCACAAAAATAAATGGAAATTATAAAAGGATGTAATGAAACAGAATCGACTTAGGTGAATACACAGTCACTCAATCACTCAGGTGTGCTCAAGGAAACAAGGACCTTTGTGATTCACAAATACCCACACGTTCAGGGTTTACCAGGATTCCTCCCAGGCCAGGGACCCGACAATCACACAGAAATAACAAAATGGAAAATAAAGGACTTCGGTAAGCACACAATCACTCAGGTGTATCGGTGTGAGTGAGTGCATGCATTTCACCAAAGTCCGATACACCTGAGTGATTGCGTGTTTACCAAAGTCCTTTATTTTCTGTTTCGTTATTTCTGTGTGATTGGCGGGTCCCTGACATAGGAGGAATCCTGGTAAACCCTGAACATGTGAGTATTTGTTAATCACAAAGGTCCTTGTTTTCGAGCACACCTGAGTGAATGAGCAAGAGCATGCATACATCCGTGTTAGAGGTTTATATTAATCTGTGTGATTGACAGGTCAATGGCACAGGAGAGATCCTAGTAAACCCAGACTGAGTGAGTGTGTGAAATTCACAAAGGTCTAACCCACCCGATTGACTGTGTATTCACTTAAGTCGGTTCTGCTTCATTACATCCTTTTATAATTTTCATTTATTTATGTGATTGGCATGTCCCTGACATAGGAGGGATCCTTGCAGACCCTGAGTGTGTGTGAATGTGATTCACGAGAGTGACAGTTATTTCGTAACTCACCCTAGTGATCGAGTGGTTGTATGTTTGTTTAATTATTTTTATTATTTATTTTGGCTTTCCCCCCCTTTTCTTTCTTATCACTTAGTGCCAATCAAGTTTACGGTTCTGGCATTTTTGGTTTACATTTATTCATGACTGTAGCTTTGTTCCTGGTATATTTTAATTTGTGATACTGTCAGAAAATATTTCAGGTGTTTCAAATATTTAATTGTTTTTAACACTTGTAAAATATTGCATTGCACAAATATGTTACCAAATAACATGGTAATCTACCCAAAGGTCGGTTTGGTAGGCGATGGTAGAGTTCACCCAAAACTAAGCCTGACGGCATGTTAATATTCACACATTAGGGTAGGGGGCCCAGTTCCTTTCCCTGTGCTGGTTATGGTTTCACAGGAAGATCTGGTACCCGAAAAATCACATAGCTTGGGTGGAGTTGCAGGTGCCCAGAGCGCCCTGCTCGAGAATCGAACCCAGACCCTCCGGTCAGTAGTCCCAACAATCTACCCCATGGACTACCGCGACCCACATATTCAGCAAATAAATAGTTTTATTATTATTAAGTAATGTACTAGTTAAGGTAGGTTTTGGATGGACACAGGTATCAAATAAATATTTTGTGACTCCTAACAAAACACAACTTGGCGACCTCCCTTTTCATCTTCAAGTTCTACATATCTCCTTTCACCCCATCCAAAATCTCTATCCTGTTCCTGCCCTTTCCTCATTTGCCTAACATTCTCCCCTCTATTGCTGTCTTCAACATCCCACTGCCAATCAATATGCTGTTCATCCATTTTTCCTGCCTCCTTAGGATTTCTCTCTCTCCTCAACCACTATACCCAGTGCTTCCTCATTTGTTTTCCTTTCTATCCATTTCACCTTCTCCATTCTTCTCCACTTTTCTTAAGCCTCCAATATGCTTTTATCCTCCTGCTCCAGTGACCACGTTTCGGCACCGTACATAACTACGCTCCATATCAAAGTTTTTTCTTTTCTTAAGATCATTACTAAATACCCTTGTCATGAACTCCCTCCTCTTTATTATCTCCTCCCTCCTAATTATTCTCTTTATCTCCCCACTACTTTGACCATGTTCGTCCAAAACACTTCCGAGATACGTAAACTGTTTTACCTGCTCTATCTATTTTTTCCCCTCCTATTTTAATGTTTAGCTTGGCCTTTTTCTTTCTTGAAAATCTCATAACCTTTATTTTATTAATATTGATTCTCAACCTATATCTATTGCACTGAATTTCCAATTCATTCAGCACTGATTGCAACCCCTTGGTTGACTGACAAATTAGAGCTTGGTCATCAGCAAACCTGACTGATTTCACGAATTCCCCTCTGTCTGTCACCTCTATTACCACTGCTTCTATGCCTCTTTTATAGTTTCCTCCGCATATTCCTTGAACATCACCGGTGATAATGGGCAACCCTGCATCACATCTCTTCATACCACTGTCCATCTGGACTCTCCGTTCCCCACTCGCATCTGAGCCGTCTGAGACATGTACAGGCTGTGGATTAGCCTCTTGCCCCTCCAATTTATTCCTATTTTCTGCAATATACTCATTAGATTTTCCCAATTCACTCTTTCAAACACAGTTTTCAAATCTACGAAACAGGGAAAATGTTCTCAATGTGTTCTATATTTCTCCTATTCTAACTAAATTCATCATCTTCCTGCGGCTTCTGTTCTGCTGTTGTCTGTTTTTCCTTGCAAGGGTCTGGTGAGATGATGACTGTGGAAGCCTTGCCTCTCCTGCTGCTGGGCATGACACATGGCCGATTGAGCCAAGTGCCATATTTGCCAGGACTTATATTCTCTATATTGTCCAACATTATATTATTGGGAATGATAATTGGGGTGTTTTCCCTTTGCCTTCCTCAATAGTGTTTTTAACATGGCACCATCACTCAATGACGATCCCACTGGGGTCAGACACATTTGCAGCCGCCTGACTGAGTAAATGACGCTGCGTGGACTACCTTTTGTCTTGCTCCTTAACTTGGACTTATCTGGCATGGGTGACCCTATCAGGAGCAATTATCATGGCCCACCCGTCAGCACAGCTCTAGGGGTCATAGGAACGCAGAAGCCCTTCCACCACGTCAAGGTTGTCCATGGGAGGGATAAATAGTATCTATATTTCATAAATAACACAGGCCAACAGTGGTTTTGGTGCCGGAGCTTTTAATGCAGATTTAAAGAACGATTGGGGTGCTGAATCCAATTATGACACTAGTTTTTTCCTATCAGCTATAGTTTTCAAGATATAGATATGTTGTTACTTACGTAAAAAAATCTTCTACATGATGATATGGGAATAAAAAAAAAACACAGTAATCAACCCGAAGGTCGGTTTAGTAGGTGATGGTAGAGCTCACCCATGTACCAAGCCCGATGGCGTGTGAATATTCACACATCAGGGTAGGGGGGCCAGTTCCTTTCCCTTTGCCGGTTATGGTTTCCCAGGAAGATCTGGCACCCGAAAAATCAACTAGCTTGGGTGGAGCTGCAGGTGCCCAAAGTGCCTTGCCCGGGAATCGAACCCGGGACCCTTTGGTCAGCAGTCCAACGCTCTACCCGCTAGACCACCGCGACCCGCGATATGGGAATATTATATTAATAATAAAACCCACTAAATATAAAGACTTGATTTATTTCTAGGGCTGTTAAATCACCCACAAACACAACAGCATTTTACAATACAATTGAACACAGATACTAAAATTTTTTACTGTAATAAAACAAATTGGAAAGAAAAAATACATAAAAACATCACTCAACACATCGGAAGCTTCTTTTGCGCGTTTTTCTTGAGTGCACTTTGTTCAAACAGTCTCGTTTTAAGCACCAGCAGTAATCTGCCATCATATGGTTATCCCATCTTCCTTGGTAGCGAGCTTCCATTGTTTTTATATCCTGGTGAAATCTTTCACCTTGTTCTTCACTTGTGTCTCCTAAATTTCCAAGAAAGTTGTCTAAGTGGCTGTGTAGATAGTGAACTTTTGTGCTCATATTACATCCAAGTGATTTGAAGTTACTGAGCATAATGTTTACCAGCTCAATATAATTTTCACTTTTGTGATTTCCTAGAAAATTTTTTATGACCTCAACAAATGACATCCAACTAATTTTTTCAATCTCATTCATTGACTCGACAAAAGCAGGAACCTTTGTAAGTTGTCTGATTTGTGGCCCCTCAAAAATACCATCTTTAAGTTTTTCAATACTTATATGGGGCATCTTTAGTCTTAAGTAGCCGAAGCATGGTCCATCCTTGTCAAGAGCCTTTACAAATTGCTTCATTAGGCCTAGTTTAATATGTAGGTAGGTAGGTAAGATGATTTTCTCTCTTTCAACTAAAGATTCAGCAATGATGTTTTCTTTTCCAACAACCAAGTTTTCTCTCTTAGGCCACTCCTTCTTAATCCAGTGGTTTTGTCTGTCCCTGCTATCCCAGTGGCACAAGAAACAAGGATATTTTGTGTAGCCACTTTGCTGCCCAAGAAGAAAGTTCACCATTTTTAAATCTACACAAATCACCCAGCGATGTTCCTGGTATTTTATCTTCTGTAAGACCAATGCTATTGTATCGTATTCTTCTTTCATTTTAGTTGAATGAGCGATTGGTATTGCGCCAAACCTGTTACCATTGTGAAGAAGTACACATTTTAAACTACGCTTTGAGCTATCAATAAACAAACACCAATCACTAGCATCATATTGTGATAGTAGTCCCATTTTTTCCAAAAGACCCTTAACGTCTAAACAAAATGTAAGATTGTCTTCTTGAGTAAAGAAGGGTAGCATATCCTTTTCCCTTGTGCGATAAGAATTTATTTTTGTACCGGGTTGCAGGAAATTCTTTTCATGCAGTCTTGATGCTAGTAGTTCAGATGCTTCCTTCGATAAGTTCAGTTCTCTAGCAAGATCGCTTAGTTCATCTTGATTAAATAGTTGAGGAATTGTTGATACCCCCTCGTAGTCACTGCCACTATCATCAATAGAATGAGAAATGTTTTAAAATAACTCAAATTCTTCCTTAGATATATCTGGTAACGTCTGAAATATTGGGATCGGTATTTCTTCTGAATGGGGTACCGGGCGTCTAGCTGAAGGCAAATCTGATCCCATGTTTTATCTTAGTCACCAAGCTTAACACCAAAATATCCCAAGTATGCACGTTTGACAAAGTCTGTAATATTTTTCCTATTTTCTTTTACCATATATTCCCATGTATACTTATAGATTTATTTAACTTTGAAAATTATTTTCCGGAATATATCAAATATTGAAACAACTAATCGTAAGATGTGCCATATGTAAAAAAGTAGAGCTGTTAACTAAAAACGGATTTCATATTTGGATTCAGCTCTACAAATATAGTTAAAATCAACACAAAGATTCCCGGCACCAAAAAAAATTTTTTTTATAGGCCTGTGTAATCAGTACGTTGAAATATTAGATAATATGACAAGGAAATATTTTTTTCCCAAGATGTGTAGGTCATTCAACAAGTTCTTGAGAAATCCTAGAAAAACGAATTATTTTGCATGTATTTTGTTTATTTTTCAACAAAATCTCATCAGGCTTGATACACTTCTCCCAGCATTTTGCCAACCTTTTTAAGTTAACTGAAAATATAAGATTTTTGAAGGTTGTAAAAATAGGCTTCGGCAATGACCTCCTCTTTAAATATTGTTTGCTGATGGGCCGTTTTTTTTTTGGCTTGGAAATAAAAAAGTCGCTGGAGGCAAAATCTGGTGAATACAATCAATGTTTTATCATTTGAACTTAAGTTTCCTAACTTTTGTGATAGAAATGGTGAAGGTTTAATGGAAGAGAATTTTTTCTTTGCCCAATGAAGACTTTTTTGATTTATTCTTTCAACTGGTGCTGTAATTATTCATAATAATTCCCATTTATATATTGTTTGTCCTTTTGGCAAGTAATCAATGTGCATAGATTCTATGTGCCTCCCAAAAAGTCATGATCTTCACCTTCTCAGCAAAGTGCATCTTTGCCTTTTTTGGAGCTGGATTTTCTGTGAACCTTATTTTGACTCTTCCTGTATCTTAGAAGTGTAGTAGTTTATCCATATTTCATCCACAGTTTTGCATTGATGCAGAAATTTGCCAGAATTATCACAGAAAAGTGCCAAATCAACCTCCAAATTGACCACATGATTGCATTTTTCTCCTCTGAGAGCATATGTAACACCCATTTTACCGAGATTTTTTACACCCGATGTTTCGTGCAAAATTAAAAACATCGTACCTTGTGATATGCCTGTGACATTAATTATTTTGGGAATTTGATTAGTCAATCACTTGAAGCCATATCGTGTATTTGTCAATTGTTTTGGAGGATGTCACTTCCACTGGACATTACTGCTTTAAGCTACATTTAAATACATTCCCGTGTTAGTTGATAGTCTCAATGACAGGAGCAGAACTCAAGCATTTTTGGGTACGAGATTTTCCACAGAAAAAAAAGTTACAGAACTGGTCCCTTATCTACGGAATGAGGTTCACACTATAGCTTTGTGCAAGGTTATCCTTGCATATTAAAACCACATTTGAGTATATAACTTAAGTAGAAATGAAAGAGGTTCCTGAGAAATTTGATCTAGTGTTCCCACTCCCCGGAGTATGAAATTTTAGGCAATTTTTAAACTTAAGATTATACTCCCCAAATTCAATTCCCGAGCCAGAAAATTGAAATCTAATCTCTCCTGTGCCACTTCCTTCCTCATTGTCTCTGGGAGGACATTGTTTTTCATGACAATGGAAGAATGGATTTAATGGCCCACTTGCCAATGAAGTTTTTGTTAAATGAATTTTTTTGTTATTTTTTATTATCTTGAACTGTAATTCCTTTACAGAGTGATTTTTTGATTTGGATGGTCTATGTTTTAATACAAGCTCCATTTTTCCCTCAATAATTCTAATGTTATTCATATATTTCCTTACAGGGACTGGCCTACGGTACAGCAGCATATAAAAGAACATCCGGACTTCAACCAATATTTTTATGAATGCCCTGAGGATATCCCTTGGACTGAATGTGATTTTGTTGACTCGAGTGAAACCAGGATTCCGTATGAGGTTTTGGATACTAGTGAGGCTGAAACAGTATATAAGAACCACGTAAATGCCCTCCAGCAAGAACAGAAAAGATTAGAGTAAGTGACATAAATTTTAATTAGTTATAGACATCAAAATTCTTATATTTACAGTTAATTTTAGGTATTTTCCTTGGATTGCATGCTTGTTTGTTTGCTCTTCCTTAATTTTTATTGCCTTATTCACATTAAAAATTGTTGCACAAATTTCTTGAAAGGGGTGTCTTGAAGACTAACTAAAAAATGTTTAAAATTGGAACGAAATTTGAATGCTTGGCTTATAATTAGCATAATTTTTTTATTAATGGTCATATTTTGGATAGCCCAGAAAATTTCCATATTAGTTTTTAAACACCAAGATGATATGTCTTATGTTTTGACACAAGCTCTTAATGATGTGCACCTTTGAAAATTTATTTTTGAATATTATGGTAGCAGCTGGTCACAGGTTTTAATTTAGTAGCATTGCATTCAACGTGGTCCTTAATTAATTTTCAATTGCATCTCTTTTTAATTTTTTGCTAACATGAATGTATTTTGGAAAAAGGAATATCTATAAAATGCAAACTTGCAGTTGAATTAAATTGGAATGTCTTGAATCTGCAAATGAAACATGATGACTTAGAGACCAATTTGATATTGATTGAAATCATCAATGACTGAACAAATTATGTGATGAATTTGATTATTAAGGAGCACTTTAAATGCATACAGGTGGGAATAAGGGCTCCTCTCTGGGCAAGAAGTATCATCAAGTGTATATTTTAATAAATATATGAACGAAAAAATAGGGTAATTGGTGCGAGAGTAATCTGTTGCTTTTGAGTTCTGCCTAGTATCCATGCCCATCTTGTGAGTTTGCTCCTCCTCTTCCCTTTACTCACAATATCTGCTGTTATTCATTGTGAATTGCTATTGGAGATGAGTCTGGGTAGTTTCTTTCTGAATGGGAAGCAATTAGTGTTGTGTGTGTGTGTATGTATGTGTATATATGCACATACATACATATGACCCAGCAAACTTTGTACTGCCAGACAATGAATAACCAGTTTAGTTACACTATTAATTTTAAAGAGGGGCTGTTCTGATTTTAAACATATTTGACTTGTTCTAATTATAAGGAAAAAAATTCAATTCAATAAAACTACAAAAATAAGTTTTTTAAAGAATTGTCAGAAAGACCTATTTTTATTCAATTTATGCTTACATTCGCGTTCATTCTCTTGAGTCAAGCACCTGCTGATATACAGCATTTTTATTTTGTTATCAAGCGCAAGAACAAATACAGTGGACAGGTTACAAACATGTGAACATGCTACATATAATTGACAATGAGAGAAACAAGGGTTTTCTAGATTCAGACCACCAACACTCAACGATTGGCCTTGTGATTTGTTAATCGTCATTGCAAATGCAGCACGGATTGGAAATAGAATTCGTTTAAACTCCAAGGGCATATCGGTTAGAATCATAGGAATCCTCGGAATGAGAACTTCCTCATCTTTGAAGTTTTTCCTTTGAGTATAGTCCTGTAAATCACATTGACGATCAGTTTTTTTGTCACCAAACGTGTTCCATTGCATAGTTTTGGTTGGTTTAGGTTTTGAAGCATCATGATTAACTAGTCAACTTTCAGCTATAAATCGGCAGTGTTAAGCCAGGCACATCCAAAGAGTTTAAAAATTCAGATGGTTAAAGATTCAGTTAGTGGCTTTGTCTTCATTTGTTATACAGTCAATAGATTTAAATGAATGCAGAGTACCAAAGATTTGATTCTGAATTACAAAGTTTAATTTATCCACGTTTTTGTTCTTAGCTGCTAAAATTGCTTCCTCGCTCAACCAATTGTAATTTTTCTGGCTATCAATGATGTTCGGGAATACTTTGTTGATTAGGTGATCTTTCGATGAAACAAAATTGCAACAATTCCAAGGAAATGAAATCAATTTGATCGATTTTTACAGACGACCAGCCAACCTCAGAAACCTTCTGAGAACCACCAACCCTTTGACACCCCGCCCTGACAAATTTCCACATATTTCCCCTACCTGCAATCGCCCCCGATGTAAAACATGTCTCCTAATCAGATCTGCTCCCCTCTCCCCACATCCCCTCATTGTCCCTTCACCCCGTTCCCATGCTAATTGCCTCTCAAAAAATATTATCTATCTCTTGTCGTGCAAACAATGCACCTCATTCTACATAGGCGAATGCATTACCCCCTTATCCATCCGAATGAACAATCACCGTTACTCATGTAATTCGGCTTCACTCTCTTCTCTTCCTATCCTTTTACACGCAAGTTCACACAACCTATCATTTGACGAATGCTTTTCCCTAACAGTTCTAGAATACCTACCCGATTCAGCCACCAACATAGAGGTGAGAACTCGCGAATCCGCATACATCCTATATTTCCGATCCTTTAAAATTCCCAACCTTAACCGCCATCTTTAATTTCTTTCCCAACAGTCCCTAAACCTTCCGCCCCCCCTCCCCTCCCCAGGCACTCTTCCCTCAAAACCTCTGTCTGACCTGAAGAAGGCCTCGGAGTAGGCCGAAAGCTTAAATCATCCACAGTGTGAGTGTCCTTTTACGTGTTATCTGTTTTATTCTGTGTTCTATTGTGCCGTCCAAAAGTTATATTGCTCTCGTGAGTACTTCCGCATCATCTCTATATATATATATATATTCACTGATAGTCATAACAAACACAGAAACCAAAACACAAAAGAGGAAAAACTCACTGGTTCTCGAATTTTCGGTGGGCCAACCACCTTTCTCAAGAGGAATTAGGAACAGAACTGAGGCAGAGGAGGGCCCGAAAGCAGTGGTAGGAAGGAGAAGGGGAAATGGGGGAAAAGAGGAGAAAAGAGGGGAAAAGAAAGGAAAAGGGGAGAAAAAGGGGGGGAAGGCATTCGAGGTGAGGAGTTTGGAGGGGTAGTGTATGGCGCGGGAATTTTAAAAAAGGTGGGGATGATATGGAAGTTGTTGGGGGCGGAGGGGATGAAATTATATGCATAAAGGGGGCAATTAATGTCTAATATTAATACCTGGGCGATTCCAGGAATCCAAGAGCCAGATGAAAGCTAGCTCTAATGTTTTGAGTTTCAGTGGAGGGTCTGAGTGTGGGAGGGATGCTAAGACGGATACTTTAAAACATTGGTCAAAGGCAGCGTTGTGTTCGGAGGCATGTTTGGGGATTGGGAGCATACCAATAAGGGAGGAATTGTTGCATGAGGCTCTATGATTATTGATTCTAATATTGAGGGGTGTGGTACACTGTCCAATGTAAAAGGCAGGGCAAAGTTGGCACTTAAGTAGGTAGACAACATTGCTGGAGGTACACGATGAGTAGGGAATTGGTGGGAGAGAGTTAAAGAGCGGGTGGGAGAGGGATGGGATTCTGGTTAGGAAAATAGGACATGTTTTGCATCTAGGTTTATTGCAGGGTCTGGGAGTGATTCATTCTTACCCGCAATTCCTTCTCCTTTAATGATAATTTCTACCTACAAATCAAGGGTTGTGCCATGGGTAGCAGGTTCAGCCCGTCCTATGCAAACCTCTTTCTTGGTCTCCATTCTTCTCCACACCCACATTTCAAAAGCCTCCAATCTACGTCTATCCTCCTGCTTCAGCGACCACGTTTCCGCGCCGTACATAGCTACGCTCCATATCAGAGTTTTTACGAGTCTTGTCTTAACATCCCTACTCAACGTCCCCGTCATCAACTCCCTCCTCCTTGAGAAAGCCTCCTTGCCTAGCGCAATTCTTCTCCTTACGTCCCTACCACTTTGACCGTGTTGGTCCAAAACACTTCCGAGATATGTAAACTGTTCTACCTGCTCTATTTTTTCCCCGCCTATTTTAATATTTAGCTTAGCCTTTTTCTTTCTGGAAAATCACATAACCTTTGTTTTATTAATATTGATTCTCATCCCATATTTATCGCACTGAACCTCCAATTCACTCAACAATGCTTGCAACCCCTTGGCTGACTGAGCAACTAATGCTTGGTCATCAGCAAACCTAACCGATTTTACGAATTCCCCTCCGACTTTCATTCCTACCTCCAGTTCTTCCCATGCCTCTTTAATCATCTCCTCTACATATACGTTGAACAGTACCGGGGACAATGGGCAACCCTGCCTTACACCTCTTCCTAACACTGCACATCCGGACTCTCCGTTCCCCACTCGCACCTGAGCAGTCTGAGACATATACAGGTTGCGGATCAGTCTCCTGTCCCTCCAATCCATTCCTATTTTCTGCAATACACGCATTAATTTTTCCCAATTCACTCTATCAAACGCTTTTTCGAAATCTACAAAACAGGCAAAAACGTCCTGATTGTATTCTATATTCCTCTCGACTAGTGCTCTCATTACTGCAATGGCATCACGCGTACCTCTTCCTTTCCTGAACCCAAACTGATCATCCCCTAAGTAATCATTTGCCTTACTCTCTATCCTTTTGTTGATGATCCTGAGAATAACTTTAGCTGCGTGGGATATCAAACTTATTGTTCTGTAATCCTCACATGACGAAGCCTTTGCCTTTTTTGGAATAGGAGCTAACACCGATCTCACAAAATCTTCGGGCCAGATTCCTTCCTCATAGATACTACGAATCAGTCCATATATGGCCTTCTTCCCACCTTTCCCTAACCATTTCAACATTTCTACAGGAATATTGTCCACCCCCACAGCCTTATTTGCTTTCATCTCCTTTAATGCCCTTTCTATTTCATCGTCGAGTATGCCTGGACCTAAGCTATCTTCTTCTACGTCATGTTCCTTTTCTATGTCTAACCTTGTCGGCCTAAGTTCTTTACCATACAGTGTTTCTATATATTCCTTCCATCTCTCTTGGATTTTTCCTGGTTCAACTATTATCTTACCCCATTTATCTTTAACTGTTAACACAGATCTTGCCTTCTTACTTCCCGATAATAACTTAACCTTGTTGTATAGAGCACCAATTTCACCCTTCTTCTGTAAACTTTCCATATCCTCGCATTGCGTTTTCCACCATTCTTCTTTTGCTTTATTTGTGGCCCTTCTCAATTTATTGTTTAACTCTTTGTACTTCATTTTGCCTAACTCTGTGTTTACATTTTTCCATCTTCTTCTCTCATCCATCTTTGCAATGATCTCATCCGTTACCCATGGTTTCCTTATCCTTTTCCCGTTAACGGTTCCTATAGTGTCTTTAGTGGCTTCCAATATCCCTTTCTTGATACATTCCCATTTTTCTTCGATAGTACTCAGTTCTTCGATAGTTCTCAGAGCATCCGCCCGGAAAGTGGAAGGTCCGTGGTTCAAATCCCGGATAGGGAAATATTTTTACTTTCGTGATCTGCTCAAAGAACCGCCTTCCCCACATGTCCTGTGTTCGCCTTTTATGTGTTTTCCTATCCCCTTTCCTTATACCTTTTTCTGTTTGAATGAATATATATATATATATATATTAACAATTTCTTTGAAATAACATGGAAGTGTTAAATAAAAAAAAACTTTGACAGCGACACACAATATTGGAACACATAGAAGGAGCACTCACAAGTTATTTCTTGATAATTTTGACTGAATTGAGCTCTGTCTTATATCTTTGTTACATCACAAGTAGTTAAAAGAAAAAGGCCTTTAGATATGTAATCTTTTACGCACCACCTAACCAACAGCCCCTAACCTCAGTGGCAAATTAGCCTGCTGTTTATCGTTTTGGGCTGCTAAATCATTTCCCATTTTTTCTTTGAATTAATTGCCTATCATTACTGTTCATTACATTTAGCGATGGGAATGTGATTCATTTTCTTCCAAAGCTGGTATTTTTTCCTCAGCCAGTTGAAATATAAGAATTGCATTGTTGCATATTTGTATCGAGAGATACACAATGTAAACTGGGCAAATATGAAGGTGTAAACACTAGTAATTTTTATATCAGGTTTTATAACAAAGCGTTATAGTTAAAAGGTTTTTGTGACATGGTTTGTAGAGAATTAAGTTGCAATCTTCAAATGGATATAATGCTTTCGTATAAAAATGCAACGAGTGCCAGTTGAATCAAAATTCATAACATTGGGTAAGAGAATAAGTAATTAAATCGAAGGAAAATTGGGAAAAAAATAGTTCCTCCAAATGAGTTAGCAGGCCAAATGCTAACCAGTTGACTTATTTGTTGTTGTTTTGAGGGGTTGTCTGATAGGCGATTATTTAGAAGGTAAATTTTGAGCATTTTTTGTATTAACTTTTGGCAGAATAATCCAGAGAGTAGGATGATTTGTGAAAAGTGTTTCGACAATTATCTACATGCCAATTTTGAGCAAGTTTTGAGATATTGTTGTTTAAAGCAATGGAATTTATGTAGGCAGAGAATGTGGGTCAAAGAAATTAATCGTTCATTTATGAAAAGCATGGTTATTGGGGATATTTGCACAAAATGGAATCTTCATCCATATTCCCCAGTGGGCTATGTATTGAAAAGCAAAAAGTTACTCATCTATTAATTAGCCATCAATAAGTCATGCTACTCAAATTACGGTTGTAACTTGCAATAGAAGGTTAACCTTGTTTTGCTTGTTTTACTGTTTCGTACATCCAAAATCCTCTGGTCCTCTAAAAAATTTGTTGAAATAAATCCTGTAGTATGTACGAAATAATTTAAAAAAGTCTTTTCAATACTTTGAATAATCTTTATATAGTTTTTATTCATGTAGGTCCATGGTTTTCTTTTTTTTTATTTTTTTCAAAATTTTCTTATCCATCATCCTCGCTGCACGTCATTACATAAAATACACAGTGAGAATCAAGATTAAAATCATGTGAATTGGTGGCTAAGTTTTGTTACAATCTGTCACGCTTGTTGTGTCACAAGTATTAGAAGTTATGTCAAAATTGTATTTATACTATCCGTATTTTCATTGATTATTTCTTCCTTATGGCAAATAAATTCAGTTCTGTGGAAATGTTTTGTTAAAGTTTCTCTTTACCTGGGTTTTATTGGCATCGCACTACAATTAAGACATCAGGAACTGTTGATGATGTTCATGAAATGTCTCTTGAGAACTTTCATGCAATTAATTAGTCTCATGGGCTTAGGGGTTCTCTTAGTATTTGCAGAGAAACATGTTTCAAATTTCTTAGATCTAGAAGAGGATGACGCTTGGCATTGTGCATGAAAAGAGTTAACTTTTTAGCCAACCAGCCAACATGAATTAATATCAGATATAATATGAATGGAACCATTATCTTAATCCTGATTTGCCTTTTATCATATCTTGTTTAACATTTTACTGCGTCATGGTATGGGCTGTCAAATTGGAGTGGTCCCTATCATTTATCTGAAGTATTGTTGTCTTTTACCTTACCTTGTTCACTCCAAATGAAGTCCTAAGATGAATATGAAAATACTTAATATTTTTATGTGATTTTTGGTTCCCATGGTTTGCCATACTCTACTTCTGCCATTGAAGAGTTGGCAAGAGTAGGTGTAATAAAAAGACTTGTCCATGACAGATTAAAATGCCTACACATATGTGATTTTGAAAGGTAAATGCATGTCCCCTCACCTGAAGAACTGATGGAGAATGCATTTTCCATATTCCATTATAAATAATACATGTGGCACAGCATGAAAACCATACACTTGTATTGCTTGGGTTTTTAGGATGCCCTGAGATCTAGGTCATACTACACTCTAAACCCATTCCACAAAACACTATCATTTCATCAAACCTTCCATATCCTTTGTGGGATTCCAGATGCATTGGCTCAAGTTGCCACTTGCTGCATGAAGCTAAGGAAAGCCCCAATGGCATATTTCCATGTTTGTGAATAGCAATATTTATTAATTATATATTTTGATATATTCATTTTACAATAATAGAACACATTGTAAGTTTCTTCCATCTCACTTTATGCTAAAGCATCTTGAAACTTGTTGATGGCACCCCTCCCACAGTTTGAGAACATTTTCAAACACCTTATGCTGTGACCAGGAATTTCCTTTGCAAAACTAGTAGTAGGGCACCCTGGAGCAGTGTGAACATTGTGCCGTGGAGGTGGTGTCAGTGGCTCTAATGGCTTCTAAAATATCTTAAAATATACTTCATGTTTGCAAACCACATGACCAGATCATCACTTAGAATTCAATGGTGGATGTTTTTGGATTAATCCACTGGGTGCCTGGAAAGGATTCAGCTATGCAATATTTTTTGAAAAATAGCTTACCTAGAACAATGACGCCTTAGTCCTCTTCAAAGTACTCATCTTGGGACCTCATAGCAATTCTCTTTTATTTTACCTACATCAGGATTTTTGTGCTGCAGTTGCAGGGAACTTGCGCCAAGCCTCAAGCGTTGACCCACGTTTTTTGAAAAAGGTCATAACTGGGGATAAGTCATGGGTCTACGGCTATGACCATGTAACAAAAGCCCAGTCTTCCCAACAGTCAGTAAACGAGATAAAGGGGAATAGAACTAGACAGCTGATGACCATTCCGAAAAATGACTTTGCCAATTGTTTTGAAAAGTGGAAGGGACTTTGGGATAGATTAGTGAGGTCCCAAAGGGAGTAATATGAAGGAGACTAAGACCTCATTGTTCTACATAGTTTTACTCAAAATATTGCATGGCCTTTCTGGACTGGCTTTGTATATGGAAAACAAGTATTTGCAAATTTATTTATTCTAGGCTGGGGAATTCTCAAAACTTTAAATAACATAATATTAGAATAAATTTCAATTGAAATTATTCAGCTTAACTGTACAGTTCCTGGGTGAAATTACTCTTGACTTAGGCCTTGTAATTATTTTATGCTCCCAGAGTGCCCTCCACCCTCTCCCTCTAAGGAGCCTCAATTCTGAGCCCGAAACCGTAAGTTGCAAGATAGGTGTGTGATCATTAAGTGGATTGATACTGGTCATAATTCATATTATAATGCAGGACTATTGAAGTTTAAGAAAATTCTATGTTTTTAAAGAATAGTGTTTTCCTGAGGTGTGCTTAGGGTGCTGCTGCTCGTGTGCCTTCAACTGATAAAGATGGTGCTTCGAATTAGCTGGTTCTGAGCAGTCTTAATGCTATAACAACCATGTTCCTTTTTCTCTCTAGAATTGATTTTATCCATTAGAGAATGTCCCTCTATAATCTGTTGGACTTTACCCCGGGTTAAAATATTCTCTGCACTCTTTGTGATTTTCCCAGCCCGGCACACCCAACTCCTTAAAACCTCCTGCCAATTCCTACCCTGTACTCCTCACGTGGCAGCATATGTTGCTATATCACTCCTGGTATGGCCTTGATGCATAAGGGTTGTCTTCAGAAATTCCCATTTTTCTCAATTATGCAATTCTTGATTGTGTGTGCACCTTACTCCTTTTACCACAACTCTATTGCTTGTGTTAGTGGATTGCACTTGCTGTGAAGGGACATGAAGACATACATTTTGTATTATGCACATTAGATATTTATTAGAAACTATTATTTAGTAAGATCAAATAGTATGTGAAAAGGTGTGGCCTCAATCCAAGTGTGCTGGTAAATTGGTTAGAAACGGGAAAGAATATTATAGAAACATTTTTGCACTTAATTTAAAAGAGGTAGGTCTTTTTATTCATTGCTATTTTTCTTATTGGAGCAAATTTTAAATGTTGTGTTGTTAATGCAAAATATGGCTTTTTGAATGTTGCATGACACTACATTTTCAATTGCAATATAGAAGATCATTTATTAAATAGATCATCATAATTAACCCTGGTGAAGAGTGAGTCCAAATGTAAGTACAATGTCTCTGTGATTTGGTCATTGTTTGAATCGTGATAAAATTTGGGGAGAGATGCTATACATTGAATAATGTGGAAAGTTGGGATAGGACAAAGAGAGGTTGAATTTTATATTTGATGAGTTTGTTACTTAATAATTATTCAAATCAGGATTTATTTAGTGTAGTTTACTGCGATGAGATGAGAGAACATGTTAGAGTATAAATATTTGAAATCAGTATTTGAATGAAAATATGTTGGTCTTTCAATGCTAGAATGAGAATTTGCTTAGTTGAGTTTTTTGTAAAAAGTCAATGTTTATTTAGAGT